>PVJO010016573.1:0-41589 GCA_004026905.1 Hystrix cristata
AGAGCCTCTTGCTGTCTTAGGGGCAAAACAAAAAGCTCTCCTAAGACAACTGGTCATGAGCCAATTCCCAGCTCAGTCACTCACTGGCAGTGTGTCCACTGGCAAGTTACAGTGAAGCTGGTTTCTCTTCAGTGAAATGAGATTGAGAAGCACAGTCGTGCATGAAGACAACTCCAAGTAGGTACTCAGTAATTTCTATTTCTTCATGTCTCTTCTTCTGCTTAAAAATCTTTCAAACACAGGAGAGCATCGTCTTATTTGCAGGGCTTAACTGACAGAGTTAAGATTCAGACCTGAAGGATGTACTAATAGGGTGGGAGCAGTCCGTTCTTTCTGTTACACTCTGAAAAGCAAAGCAAAGTTATTTGCTGCTCTTGCTAAGCTTTTAAATACAAGGGCCTAGATTTTTAAAATTAGATAAAACATTGCGAGAATTTATCATCCAAAGTGCTATGTTGCTTCCCTGGGGCTTTAAATTTAGGTGTTAATGGTGTATTAAACATCTGGAAGCTGTCCAGGAATATAGCCTCTCTCCCATACATAACAGTGTTTATGTGGAAAAGTCAGCTGGGAAGGACAGTTTTAAATAAAGCTCCCCTTTCCGGAGAGAGAATTCCAGTGTGACTCACCAGTGTATAAAAACCCTCAGCCAGCCTCTACCATAGCAATGGGGAGAAGAGTCTGGGTGAGCTCTGAAATTATATTCTTCACCTCTGAACTGAGAATAGTGTGACTGACTAGGCTTTAGAGATACAAACCAAGAGTCAGAAGTTCTGAAACCAGTTGGGCTGAGAAGGCCGAGTCCAAATAAAGCTGAAATGTATAGATACAAGAGCTGGTACCCACAACATTATCAAGAAACTGGATAGGCACTCTCCTACTCCACCCTCTATGATCTTCACCGCACAAGCTCTGGTGACAACCACAGGTGACATCAGAATGATATTCTAACTATGGACAAGGCTCAAACCGTGGATTATTAGTAGAGCAGAAAGATCATGGCCTTAAGTTTACTTGGCCAGTGGCAAGTCTCAGTCCTGCCACCTACTAGCAGTTCAGTTCCCTGATCTGTAACATTGGTCTGTGACTTGCAGGGCCACTGTGAGACCAGGAGGAGGGGCGCTAATACCCATGAAGTGCACACATGGTGCAGGGAACACGTTCTGATAATGGTGGCAACAATGACGGTAATGTAATGACGACAGTGACAATAAAGACAACATCCCTAGCTTTGGATGGAAGAATGGTCACCTGTATGCTATGTACAGAAACTAGAAGAGCAACCCCTGCTGGCTCTGGTCTAATCTTCACAATTATTTCATGTGTCCTTGGGCCCAGATACATGCTCTTAGTTGGATGAGCCGTGTCTCAATCTGGGTTCCTTAAGAGCAGAACCCGAGGTGAGGCCTACAGGTGGTGTAAGTAGAAAATGGTAGAGGAAGAAGGGGTGAAGGAGCAGGCAGATAGAGTCAAGGGAGGAGGGACGGTCATCCCAAGAATGTATTGTCGAGGTCCCTGTCATCAATGTATCTCCGGGAAATGTACACAGTGCCGTGCAGAATTGCCTGCTGGCACCCACCCCCAGGCCCCAGGGCTGTCTCCAGCAGCACTAAGTTGCCCACATTCCCAGTTGCTCACTTGCTGGCCATATGGACACTCAGAGCTTCAGACAAGGCCGTAAGTCAGTGAACAGGAGGAAGCGCGGTGCACCTGAGGGGGACACCCGCCAGCAGCACGTGTGCTTAGCCCTGCCTGCCATCGCATGGCCGAAATGCAAGGCAGGAGGAGAGTGTGATGGAGGATACCAAACAGCTGCTACAGGCCACGTCTTGTTCATCTTGTGGCCTCCAGCCACATGTGATTATCCACAATGAAAGACCCGGCTTCCTACAGTGTCCAGCCTGCTCCATCTCCTCTTCCCAAAAGGAGCTACCAACACAGCTGGTGTTGTACCTCACAGTGCTCGGACCCACCCCAAATTCTAGGGCTGTGCTGCCCGGTGTGATAGCCACTAGACGTGCATGGCTAACTAAAGTTAAAGTGGATTAAAATTAAATAAGACGAAATTCAGCCCTTTAGTCACACTGGCCGTGTTTTAAGTGCACAGCAGTCACCGCTGGCTTGTGGCTACTGTGTTAGACAGCAGAGCAAGGAACGTTTCCATCTTCGCGGCAAGCTCAGACTGCTGCTCTATCGTGATAAACCTGGGTCCAGATTTTGGCTTTGCTCCTCCCTAGGTGGGTGGCCCTGGGCCAGTCATTTTGTCTTTCTGTACTTTAATTTCCTAATCCTTAAAATAGGTTTGTTTCAAGGAATGAATAACGGCACATACTAAAGTCTAGTGTTCATTATTATTTCCCATTTCCCAGGGCAAAGGCAGACAGTTCTTTTAAAGGACCTCAAGCCCCTATTCTGCCCCGGAGTCCCTGGCAGTCATCTCTGGCCTCCCACACTGTCGTTTAGCTCAGGATGTGTGTGCTCGTGCCCCCAGATCTCCAGGCATAGATGCTAGTTTCCCCATGATCCTTCTTCTCAGCTTCTTGCCAGTTTCCACCCTAACTCCAGAGCCGGACCCTAAACCATGAACCCTGCTTTTTCCAGGGGCCCTCCTGTCTGCCCTATGCCTGACTCATCCCACTGCCCTTTTCCTGCCCACTCAGTGGGCTTCTGTACCCCTCCATGCTGCCTGCTGTCTGAGTTCCAGGTAAGCGATCTGACCACACCGCTTGGAATATCCTCTAAGACCTTCCCCTACCCAAAAGGACAGGTCCTTGAAGCAAAGGAAAAAGAAAAGAAAGGAAAAAGGGAAAAAATGGAAAAATGTATATAAAGCTGCTGTAAATAGGGAAGGATGGGGGAATGGAAGGGAGGGGTGGGGAAGAGCGAGGGAACCAAGAAACATCATGTACAGGTACAAAGTAACCATGATGAATGCGATCATTATGTATACAATGTACCAATACATGTTCTTGGTTAAGAAAAAAAATGGACAGGTCCTATATGTCCTCATTTTCTCCTATTCCCTACAATGAATGGGAAAATATTAGTTTTTAAAATACCCATTTGTTGATTTTTTTTAATATACCGGCAACAGTGACAAGTGTTTCTATGTGGATTCCCTTATGTAACTGTGACATGATGGCAAACCTTTTAGAGCTTCCGGTGATAACAGTCCGCTGTGGCGCACGTGCGCAGGTTCACCACCGCCGCCCGTAACGACACAAGAAGATAGCTACTGTTATTGTTCCCATCTGATGGGCGAGAAGACTAAATCTTAGTGAATTTAAGCAGTTTGTTCAAGCTTACACAGATAGTATATTGTAGAAACAAGAATGTGATAATGGCCTCTAGCCATAGTTCTCCTTTTTCCTTCAAGACATTTGGAAGAAAAAAAGATGGACAAATGCGTACGATGTGGATGACTCTCAAATGCACTGTGCTGAGTTAAAGAAATCACACTTAAAATGCTACCACCATTTGAATCCATTTATATGATATTATAGAGAAGGGAAAATGGGGGACAAAAAACAGACTGTAAACAGGTTGCCAAGGTGGTGGAAGGGATTGATTACACAAGGTCATACGGGAATTTGGGAGAGCAATAGAACTATTCTATATCTTGATTATGGTAGTGGCTACCTGATTGCATGTATTTGTCAAAACTTGCTAGACTGGTTGGGGATTTAGCTCAAGTGGTAGAGCACTTGCCTAGCAAGTACAAGGCCTTGAGTTCGATCCTAGCACCCAAAAGGAAAAAAAAAAAAACTTGCTAGACTATACATTAGAAGAGTGACTATTACTGAATTTAAAGTATACTTTTATTTTAAAGTGAGAAATAAAGAAGTATAGTAATTTTCCTCTGGTTACTGTCCCCAGCAATTGTTTAGCTGTGGAAATAGGGGGGAGCAAAAGTCAAAGTGTTAGAAACTCGACAGAGCAAATCAAATGAGCTTAGATGGGAGCAGAGGCTCAACCTGCAAGGCAAAGAATTCAAGAAGAGGGAGTGGCAAAGAGGAACCCGACTTTCCTGAAAAGGCCCAAGACCAAAAGATGGCTTTTTGTGAGACAAGAACCACTGATGGAAGTGTTTTCCACCCAAAATGAGAAAACTTGAGCCTCATTGCTTAAAAGGAGAAGTTCTTCAGTGAGAAAGAAATGAAAGGCACACTGTACCCACTATTCAGCATTTCTAGCACTCTCTATTTCTTCATGTAGATACGAGTTGCCATCTGTTTTCATTTCCCTTCGGCCTGGAGAACTTCCTTTAATATTTCATATACTGCAGATGTGCTAGTAATAAATTCACTCAGCTTTCATTTATCAAAAATATGTTTTATTTTGCCCTGATTGTTGAATAATATTTTTGCAAGATAATAGAATTCTAGGTTGACGGATCTTATTTCTTTTAAAAGTTTAGAAGTATGTTTCATTGTCTTCTGGCTTCCTTGGTTTTCGAGTCACACCGTTGTCCTTTCCTTGGTTCTTCTAAATGTGATGTCCTTTCCGGTTGCTTTTGAGATTTTTCTCTTTATCTCTTACTATCAGATAGTGATGTCTTTAGGCGTCATTTTCTTTCTCTCTTTCTTCCTGTTTTTGTTTTGTTTTGTTTTGTTTGGGGATTTTTTTTAAAAAGTTGCATTTTCTTTGCTCTTATCCAGTTTGAAGTTCGGTGAACTTCTTGGCTCTATTGGTTCTTTTTATTATTATTATTAAAGCTGGGGACATTTCAAGCAGTGTTTATTCAAATATTTTTCTAATCTAGCCTCTATGCGCCTAGTAGGACTCCATTTAAATCACTTGTTCTATGCCACAGGTTACTAAGATTTTAGTTGAATTTTTAAGCCCTTTTTTCATTGGTATTTCATTTCAAATTGTTTAGATCAACCTGTCTTTCCGTTCTCTGCTCTTTTCTTTTGCTTTGTCCAAATACAGATATATTTTTCAGTTCTAGGATTTTCATTTGCTTTTCAAAATAGTTTCTCCTTCTCTGCCAGGACTCCCCATCTGTTCATTTATTATGTCCATCTTTTCTTTAAATTCTTGAGCATCTTGACAATATCTGTTTTATAGTCTTTGCATGTTTTACAGTCCTAGCATATCCATCACCTCAGAAACTCTTTCTATTGGCTGTTTTTCTACTGTTTTGAGTCACATTTTCTTCTACATGTGTCTAGTAATATTAATTATATGATGGACATTGTAAAGGGGTCATCGCCAAGCATCTGGGTGGTCTTTTTGTCTTCTTTTAAAGAGTTTGGAGTCTTAATCAGGCAGATGGTTAATTTACTTATGGTTCTGCTTTATTTTACTTTCAAGGTTTTCTAAGCTTTATTAGGGTAAGTCTGGAGAAGCTCTTGCTTTGTAACTAAAGTAAAGTTTTACTACTAAGCTGTGACTTTACTAGGCTCACAGTTGAAATCCCAGAGCAGGCAGCGAAGCTTCTCTAATCTGAATGCTTAGAAGCTAAGTATCGCTGGCATTGTGCGATCCCCTGTGATCTCCATTTAGCTCTTACGTCCCTGGTAAAACTACATCCTTGGCAGACCTTGTGGAGTCTTACTCTGCACATGTGCTGCTTAGTTTTCATCAAAGACTTGCGAGGATTTCTGTGCATATTTTGAAGATCCTTCTATGTGCGTTTCCCTGTTTTCTGCCATTCTAACCCATAAATCCTGTCTGCCCCAGCAGCCCCAAATTCCTGTCTTTGCCTCCTCATCCTGGCCACTTTGCCATACTCCACTCTACCTTCCTGCACTACAGACCAGAAAGTGTCGCCAAAGGAAATCCAGGGCAAACGTGGGGTCACCCCTGACATGTCTCTTTCTCTTGAGGATCACAGTCCTTTGCTGTCTGTGTTCCAGTTCTATAGTTACTTATGTCCAGAGAGCTAGTCTAGTGCCATTTATTCCTTCAGAATCAGAAGCAGAAGTCAAGTGAGCCTATATAGATTCGGAGATTGTCTGTAGATAAGATCGTCTTTTCTCTACTTCACTTTGCCTTTGAGGTAAAAAAAAAAAAAAAAAAAAGATTTCTGTTTACATTCATATCCATTCATGGTCTGTCTGGATTTCTGGTCATTTCACTGATCGTTTATCCTTTACAAACACATGCACACATGCACACTGTGATGACGCTTGTGGATTTTTATGCCTCTGCTTTTGTACCTACCTTTCCTTCTGCAAAATAAATGCATAAATAACCTTCGCAGACCTCTCTATCTACCTTGCTGACTCAGAATTACTTATCCGTCAGAATTTATCTTAGCTACTGTCTCCTCCAGGAGGCTGCCTCTGGTATCATCTGAGTTAAGTGTCCCCTTTCTTTGTGACTTAAAATTCTGTGTTTGCTTTTATCAAAGCAATGTCACCTGCACACAACTGTACTATAACTGCCTGTTAGGATCTGTCCTTCCTGCCCTTCACTGCACCTTCACACATCTCGAGAGCAGGGACCAAGGCCAGCTCATGTCGGAGTTGCCGTGGCCTGGCACAGCTTTGGGCAAGCTTTGTATAAAAGGCAGGGTAGTAAATATTGTAGGGTTTGCAAGGGAAACATCTTCTGTTGTAACTACTTGAGTTTGACATCGCAGCATGAAAGCAGCCATGAACAACACATAGGTAATACATGAAATACAAAAGAAGACAGGTATACTTTGGTGATCCCTGACTTAGCACATAGTATAAATACAATAAGTGTTTATTGAATGAATTAATAGGGTAGAATAGTCTTAATCTTCAAGACCTCAGGATATGGGAAAAATGGAATTAGTTTCTGAAAATGCAAGGTTTTCCCAGGAATAGAAAGGTGATATTTCTCTTGAAATCTTAGGGAAGAAATGTAATGATAGCTGAATGAAGAAATCAGAAAGGTAGAAAATTGAGGAATTTCTGGCTTAATTTGCAGACCTCCTCATGCAGAGGTTTTGCCATATTGGAACAAGATCCTGAAAACCGTGATGGCTTAGTCAGAGTGAGGTCCTGAAGCAGCCAAAAGCATGAGGAGCCAGCGAGCAAGCACGAGCTGTGTCGTGGGAAGCACCCAGGGGCGAACCCACAGGAGTCAAGTTCTGCAGCCAAACCCAAAGCACAGGATTCAAACAGATCCCGTGCCTGTACCTAGGGCGAGAATAACAAGGCCGAGAGGAAAGCAGGAGCCAAGATGATGTTTGTGAATAGAATTGGCAGGTCTACAATATTTTTCTCTTGGCCACTGGCTACATGCTACATGGATGAGTCTGTGAATGGGTTAACCTTGGTCTTCTCAGAAAATTTAAGTGATAAGGTCATCTGCTAAGATATAAAAGGGGAGAGAAGAATAAACCTAGAAATTGGAGGAACACTCTTTGGTGTCTGTTCTATGGCAGATTCCATGAGGGCCCAACCAAAGCCCAAAACAAAGATTTGCTGAGTACTATGGGTAAGACTGAAGTTGGATTATAGAAAGTTGCAGCAATTCGGTCACTGAGGCTAAAGGACATTTTCGCATGAAGCACTATGAATGATTATTAAGGAAATGGATAGGAAGTTGTTTTAGGACTAGGATTGGCATGAGACTGAATACTGAACACCTGTTATATTAGGATTCTCCAAAGAAATAGAACTCATAGCATGTGTATGCATGTATACAAAGAGGTTTATTCTAAGGAATTGAGTCACCCACTAATGGAGGCTGGCAAGTCCCAAATATGCAGTTAGTAAGCTGGAGACCAGGGACAGTGAACGGTACTGTTCCTGTCCAAGTACAAAGGCCTGAGAACAAAGAAAGTGGACCATGTAGAGAAGACCCAGGAAGAACCAGGATTTCAGCTTGAATCCAGAGGCAGGGTGGGGGATCATGTCTCAGCTTGAAGACAGGCCGCAGGAACTTCCTCTGATTGGAGGCAGATTCCGCCTTTGTGTTCTAATCAGATTTTTGACTGACAAATTGGGGCCCAGCTCAAGACAGAAATGTGTTTTACTCCATCTACTAGCTGATGTGTTCGTCTCGTCCAGAACACCCTCACAGACATGCCCAGAATAATGTCTGACCAAATGCCCGGCCTCCCTAGTTTAGCCCATTCAAGTTGACACATCAGAATAACCATCACACTTGCCATACACAAAGCACCTCAGAGAATCCACCTGTCACACAGGATGCCTTCTGCAACACCAGACAAAATGCAAACGCGGCCCTTCTCTGATGAGTGCTGGCCTTTTAGAGATCCTTGTGAATGCTGGCAACTTATCACTAGTGATGGCAACAGAAAAGATGTCAGAAAGCATGTTGTGCTGCATATATTTAAGGGATCTCCCTGGAATTTGTTTTTAAATGCTCATGGCCCACTTTGTTGGCCATCAGCATCTCAAACTCACGTGCCTAATCATTTCTTCCGCCCCCCAGTTTTCTACTTGCCTTTGTCCCCTGTGAGTCTCATCCAAGATATTGGGAACAAATGTCTAGACCCAGGTATGTGCAGGCCGCATGAACAATGCTGGAACTAGTGAGGGGCATGCGACACCAAAGAGTATGAAGGAGTTGGTGGCAGTCTTTGCTTCTCTGACCTGCCTTCTAGGGCTGAGGGCGCAGTGTTTCACCAAGGACCCGAGAGGGTACCTCCCTGATTGTTCTCCATGAAAGCCATCCTCTCTCCCGGGCCTCCTAGTACCTGGGTCTTCTTTCTCTCTCTTCCATTACTTCCTGTGGGATGGTGGGACCCAGTGATAAACTTCCTTCCTGCCAGCTAAGTGGGGTCTGCTTAACTACCTCATTCTGCAGGGCCCAGATCACTGAGTCCCATCTAGCTGACTCCCTGCCATTTTCTCCAGAGTCAAATCCTTTCATCTGACATTCCTGTCATCTCTATGCACTAGTTCTAAGTAAAACTGCAGCCCAGTCACCCAATCAGATGCTTATTGGTTGCCATGGCTGCTAGAAACTGGTCTGGGTGCATCCTACCCTAGTTAGATTTAATTTTATTAGCTAATGTTTATTGATCCATTTTATGTGCCCACTACTAGTCACTGTTTCATAGACTTCAGCCTCAGAACAGCGCTAGGATTCTGGTCATATCGCTATCCCTACTTTACAGATGTATAAACTGAGGCTAAGACTGACTGACTTGTTCAACCTGGGATGTTTCAGAACTGAGGCTCGAATACATGTTGGTCTGATCCCAGCAACAAGAGTTTTAACTTCTTCACTCAATTACCTCCCAAGATGTGTCCCATCTTCTATCTCACTGGCTCATATTCCTGCCCCTTTGTCCCCATTTCCTCTGCTGCTAGCCTTCATCAGAGCCTGTGCAGTTGATGCAGTGAATGCTGAAGGGCCTCCTGTCTGGTCTCCTCTCCTTTGGACCCTGTCCCCACCTCTGGCTGTACCCTACCAGACATGGCGCTCTGCTGTAGACAGCAGCTGACTCCTGTACCACACACGGGGTGACCTGAAATCCCAGCAGCTCATTCACCTGCTTCTGTGATCCTCGTTTAAACCACTTAACCTCCCCAAGTCCAAGTTTCTTCATGCAAAAATAAGAATTATTGTAGCATCTGTATCAAAAGAATTTTCTTTCTGAATGGTTAATGAAATAATACAGTTTGAATCCTTGACACGGTGCCCGGCACATGGCCAAGGTTCAGTCTGTGTTAACTGTGGTTACCTCATTCTGCCCATAAGGAATCCTCCACCATGCTTCCCCCTTCCCTAATGTTGTTGTCCACAAGGGGCGCTCACCGCTCTTCACACTGGTCCTGACTGTTGCATCTGATCTTGTCTTCTCACTCTCTGCTCTACCTCATGGTCTCTTTCATTTCCTGACCTCACAGTAGGGATGCAGGGAAAGGAGCAACTGTTGTAGAATCAGGCAGACCTGGGTTTGCAGCTCAGCACTCTCTCTGCATCCCTGTCTCTTTGAGCTTGGGTAGGTTCTTTAAACTCTCTGGGTCTCAGTTTCCTCATCCAGAACATGAAGATAAGGTTGTAGCAAGGATCCTACATAAGAAAATATCTTCTACGAGGGGCCCGATCCTTTTATCTATGCTATTAAAGAAATCGCTGCTCCTGCTCTCCTGCCAGCCTTCCCACGTGACCGGCCATCCTCCCTTCTGTTTCTCTCAATCCTGAGGATCCTTCCTTCCTGTGGGAAAGTTTCCTTGCTGCTCCACTCTCTTTTGGATTTGTCTTGTGGAATTCCTATAGTGCTTTATAACTGAAATAATACTGAGATCTTTGTTTTGTACAGTTCTTTTTGGTTTTCACAGTTCTGTCCAAAATCAGTACAATTAATCTGCACAACTTTAGTAGGTAGTCCAGTCTTGTAACTATTATCCCTACTTTTAAGAAGAATGTGGTGCTGGATATGGAGCCGAACAGAAAGAAACATCCTTGCACGGCACGCATGAGGCCCTGGATTCAAACCCCAGTGCTGTGCTTGAGGGCAGGGTGCCAAGGCCCTAAGAGGTTGTATGGCTGATTCATGGTCACAGATGGAATCCTGGAACCAAGTCTTCTGGCCTTGGGTCACCCTGCCTCTCTCCCTTGTTCCAGTTTGTCCCTGACTGACTGTCACTCGCCTGTCTTCAATACCTATTCCGTGTCACAAATTATTTTTCCATTTGTGCCTACTGTGTCCCCTCCAGGGAAGATGCAATCTTGTCACTTCCGCTAGTCAGGTCCTTTGCACATGTCTATTATTTGACTGATGTCACCAAATGTGTTGAAATTTGGATTAATGGTTATGTGCAAAGTCATCGCCAGAAACTAACCATTGTATTGGCTAAGGAGCCCAAACTGGAAATTTTGTTCCAGAGTAAGAACCTTACAGACAGATCCTACCATCATGCCTGCTTCTTTTGCACTCATGCTGTGGACTTGGTTTCCCTAGATTTAGAGAATTTGGAGTTAGCTGCTTCATCCCCATGTTCTGTGTTCTTATTCTCTTATAACCTTGGCAACTGGATTGTCATTAATCTGCTTATCCATCTGTTTCCCCCACCCCCAGACCATCAGTTCCCTCAGGGCAGGTGCCACGTCCTCTTCCTGTCAGTGTCTGTGGCCTGCTCCTGTGCTTGGCTCATAGCTAATGGAAGTTGAACAAAGAACACAGAAATACCCTCCTGGGTCTTCCTTGTATCCCCCAATGATGGTGCTTATCTCCACTCTCTTAAAATGGTCCATCATATCTCTTATCTCTTTTTCTGAATTAAGGTCAAGTTTCATGTTTTGCTCCTTTCTGAAGCCTCCCTAACAATCATGAGAAAAGAAGCCATAATTATTGAGTGACTATTCTGTGCCAGTAGTGCTTTCACATATATTATCTCATTTTAAAAATAATTTAGTTCTCATAATAGGCCAATAAGATTGGCATTATCATCTGTGAATTACAAAGGAGAGAACCGAAACTCAAGGGAAAAAAGTAATTAAATTTGACCAAATCTGTACAGTTAATAAGTGGCAGTGCTAGGACTTGAATCTCTCTCTGCTGCTATAAGAACAATGCCTTTCTTTTGTCTCGTTGCCTTGCGTTGTTTTTTGTTTTGTTTTGTTTGTGTGTGTGTGTGCTGGGGATCGAACTCAGGGCCTTGTGCTTGCAAGGCAAGCACTCTAATCACTGAGCTAAATCCCCAGCTCCTTGCGTTGTCTTTGTTTGGTTTGGTTTTGAGGCACTGCAGATGGACCCCAGGGTCTCACCTATGCTAGGAAAGTGCTCTGCTGCCTTTTATTTCTTAACAGCTTACAGGATAGCCAGGTTCTTTAACTTAGCAGGTGTTAGGAGGTCTGCTGAACTGAGACTTAAATTTAAATCTCATCGAGTCAAATCTGTGCAAGTCTCCTCCCCAAGGCTTCAGGCACACATACTACCACATTCCCAATTGGTTGCCTGGAGATACTTCTGGAAACAGATACTGAGTGCTCACGATGTGGCAGGTACAGCGCTGAAGACAGACTCCCCCACAGTCTGGGGGGGACAGCAGACCGTGACAGTGATAGGAAATGTGGTCGTGCTGTGGGGAGACAAGAGACGCAAGCTTGGTCAGCCTGGGGTGGTCTCACGAGGCTTCTGAGTAAATTACGAAGGGGGAAGGGAAGCTGAGCAAGGCAAGCAAGAGGAAAGCACCAGGGAACGGCATCTGCTGAGTCACCAAGGTTCAGAATTGCCACAGGACAGCCTGGAACAAGGGGATAGTCCCGTGGGGCAGAACAGGGGGCATAAGAGATGCTACAACTGGTCACCTCGTGTTCACATCGTGCACCAAAAGTCACAACAAGCTGCCAGGCCTTGCCTCTACACAAGTGTGCTCTCGACCTAGGTTGACTGCTGAGACATTCTACCCACCCAGGAAATGAGCTAGAGAAATAGCTGGCAGAATCTCCATCTACCTTTGGGGATATGAGACATAAAAACAGAGGTTGCATTTCCCTGATGTGTAGGAAATAAAGAGCAAGCAATTGGGCAGGCCCACGTAGTAACGTCATTTGTCTCGGGTGGGGTGTGGCTGCCCTTAGAAGCCGGGAGGGTGCAGCCTGACTTTGCATCCATATTCTTGCTGTGCCCCTGGAGCAGAAGGTCCACAGGTAGCAATAGCAGCTGTATTAACAGGATCAACCCCTATCTGGAGTCCTGTTTGTAGATGGTAGGCTGAAGCATTCTGTCCACACTGCGCCATAAGGTGGTAAACCAAAAATGTCCCTTGAGTCCACCCAATTAGACGTTTTCCCCATGCTGTGCCTGAAAATGTCTTTTAACTTGAGACTTTGTAAAACTAAAGAATGGCTGAAACCTAGTAAATGCTATAATGAACCGTATGTGACTTGGTCAGTAAGAAATAAGGATGCATCTCTATCTGTTGCATGTAAAACATACCCAGTATGGTGCTGGCGTTGAGTGACAAAATCTTCAAGTCAAGGTCTATCTTGGTCCTGACTGGGTCTTACACCGTTTCCCCACAATCTCATGTCACACACTTATTCCCCTTATAGACCATTTCTGCCACCATCCTGCATATCATCACCAAACCACTGAGGGTGGTCACTTCTACATATCCAGGTTGGCTATCCCACCCTTTAAGAATAACTAGGGTTCCTGCCCCTCACACTGGATGGTACATAAAAGTCAGCTAAAGTGACCCACATTTAGTGCTGAGAATTGCCTAAACCCGTACGCCACACACACACAGCCCTGAGTTTTTGCCCTTTGCTTACCTCCCAGCTCTCCACTCCAATTTACCTCCCTCTGCTGCATTCTTCACACTGCTGCCTGGATGATTTATCTAAAATTCAAATGCAATCATGTCACTCCCCTGCTCAGAACCCTTCAGCAGTTTTCAGATCCTTTCAAATGACATCCAAACTCCTGAAGCATTTAGAGCAGGGCCGCTCAAGAGCTGCCTCCCTGGCATCATCTCCTAGCTCTCCCCTTGACAGTTTGTGACACAGCAATGCTGAATTACCCATGACTCGCCCAACACACAGTATCATTTAATGTTTCTGAGTCTGCCAGAAATGGCCTGCCTTCTAAATTCTACCTTACAAATCTGATGAGCCTTTAAAATTCTCTCAGTTGCCCCTTTCACTGAGACCCTCCCAGAGGGAAGGCATCAGTGGGCTGCCTCCGTGTCTTGTTCAGGCATCTGGTGTTGACAAGGCTGCACATTCCCCACACTTATTGTTAATAGGGACTCTGCCTTGTCACCGAATGATGCTGGGCATAAGACAGAGCAGCTTCTCACCTCCGGCCGAATCACTGTCCGGTTACCCCTCGTCTCCATTCGTAAGGAGCTTGTGTTTCAGCCGCAGCTCCATTGATATCTGCCTCTCGACTGACTTTCCCAGGTCGGGCCAATCACTGGTCTGCGATCATTGGTGGATCACACTCCAAGAATTACGTGCTCTGGGAGTATGGAGGATACGCCAGTGAAGGTGTCAAACAAGTTGCAGAGTTGGGCTCACCGGTGAAAATGGAGGAAGAAATTCGACAACAGGTAAGAAAAAAAATGAAAGAATAACCAAAACCCACAAACACCAGCAAAGGCATCAAATACATCTCAGATTTGGGCCCACCAGTGGAAATGGAGAGAGAAATTCAACAGGAGGAATTAATCATCATATATGAACCAAAACTCAGAAATGCAGTCACAGCCTCCCTTGGGTTTCTCTTCCAGGAGCTTGAAACTTGCAGTGCAGTGTGGTGGGAGAAAATCTGTTTGCTGAGACTGGGGGCTTTATGTTGAGTAGAACTTGGGACACAAATGCCCGCTGTGATGTCTCAGACTTTTCCTGACTGGGTTCCTGTGTTCTTTGGTTTACGCTAAACACTGCTGCAGTTGCCCCCTTATTGGAATGCCATGTCTCTGGTCTCCTGAGAGTTGACGCAGTGATTCCTGGTTTTCTTACTATAATCCTTGGGGGTGGAGAGTGATAGTCAAGCTGTCTTTGCCAAATTGCCATTTCCGAAAGTAACCGTTTGTGTATTGGCACACGCTTTTTGCAACTAGGTCTTGAGGTGTTTGATAAATTAGCTGGTGGTTAGCTGTCATCACCACGTCCTGAAGCGATCTCTGTGGGCCATGTCATGTGAGCCCCAGCGCCGACTCATTGTCTGAGTCCCGTGCGTACCACTGACAGATAGGCGAGGCAAGGCCCAGATGTCTTGTCAATTTGTTTGGCTGACAGTGCCATTGTCCCTCATCAAAAGCCTGATCTGGTTGGCACCAGAGAGGCTACTTGGAGGATCTTGAAAGAAGAGCTGCGTTTTTCAGTGGTACTTTGCTGGGGGGAGGCCCCCATCTGGCATGTGGAACCCAGGTCAGCCACGCCTCATTGCCCACTGGGTGTTCTGGAGGAAGGAAGGAGGAGGAAGACTGTGTTTGGGATGTGGCCTTGTCTCAGCCCTCCCTGTGCGCCTGTCCCACATCTCCTGAGATGATGCCAGAGGCCCAAATATGTGGGTGCCCCTCTCAACCCTGACATACAGTGTCCCACTGTGTGTGCTCAGAGACCTGAGCAGTGTGACAGGGAGAGCATGGCCAAGACCCCTGTGCTTTCTCTGGAAGCTACCATCTGGCCTCCAAGCGCCCACAGATCTTATCGACATGGAGGCAGCAAAAGTCATCCTCATTCATGTTATAATCCCCTGAGGAATCCTTTGGGACCAGAGTTGGAAAAAAATGCCCAAGAACTAGTTTATGTTTCTTATTAATTTGATTTAAAGTCGCTTTTTTAGAAAAAATTAAAATTTGACCAGATGTTTTAAGATTACATGCTTTTTATCCCAAGGTTAGTCATGTTCCTCTGTTCCTCTGAATCTGGCTGCCATGTTTCGTCAGTGACGTCACTTCCTCTGGCCATAGCGAAGTCATGGGGGCTCCACATTGGGGCTAGTCTGTCTAGGATCCTCAGGGTCCACCCTCCTGATTCTTGGGCATGGAATTGTGACCCACAGGCTTGTCCTGCTCTGTGCTGTGGGTTGTTGAAAGCCATTGATCACGAGTAATAGTTGAAAAACTAAAGGTCGCAAATAAATTAGGTCAAGGTCAAGGGCATCTTCATGGTAATGCCAGTCTCACTTGTTGGCTTCGTTGAGAGGTCTCCAGAAAGGAGAGAAGCATGCAGGAATCATATAAAATCGGGATTAGACTGTACCAGTGAGCATTATCTGTCGTATATCATAACAGTACAATGGTTGACAATTCATGGATCGGATCCCAGCCTTAGAATGTCCCTCTTGGGAAAATGTTCTTTGCTTGGTGAGATCCCAGAACGCCAGTGTCTGCCTATCCCAGCTGGCCAACGTTCCTGACATAGAGGCATCATAATGAGTTTAGGTGTGGCTTCTGCACATGGGAAGGAGCATATGTCAGTGTCTGTCACCACCCTTCAGACCGCCTGTGTGCCAGGTATCCACGTTAGCTCCCCTCATGTCAGGGCTGAGAGGGCCGCAGTATTATTATCCCAGTTCTGCACATAAGGAAACCAGGGCATGATCAATCGCAGAAAACTTCAGGACTTCGGCCCAGGTCTGTCTGGCTCCAAAGCCCATATACAGTATGGTATCCTCACTGCAGATGTAGAATGTACAGGACCCAGTGCAGACCTAGAGCCCTTCGTTCAAAATTTGTGAAATATTTCAACAAGGTAGTCCTGCAAATTTCACAGCATGGGGCCCCATGAGACTGCACAGGTCACCCTGCCCACAAATCTAGCTGTGCCCATGCGCCTTCCCTGCCCTGTGCTGCTGCCCTATGGAGACCGTCCTCTAGTCGGCCTCACGATGGGGCCCCTGCAAGCCATGCACCCCAGCTGCTGCCCATGTCAGTCAGGGAGAGTAATTTCAAGGTCCCTTTACTTCCAAACAAGCAGTGGCTCTAAGTATTGTTCCCTGCAAGCACACAACTTATGTTTTTCTGTAAGTCAGGGAAGAAACAACGTGAAAAGGAGCACAAATATGAATCCTCCTAGAATATAAAAGTGTATTCTGAATAACCAGGGGACTTGTTTGAAAACATCTACAAACTAGCAGCGTCCTCAGCCCTTAATACCATCTATCCTTCCAATCACTCTATCAAAGAACTTGAGTCCAACCATGATGAAAATAAAAAGCCCCTTTTTTCCCCACAAAAGACATTTAAGTGATTACCAGAATTCCATTATTACAGACTTATCACTCATGGCAAGTTTCAAGGGCATTAAAAACCACAATAGGTATTGTTGGAGGTAAATTTTATGCTAATGGCTTAAAAACACAAATGAATAAAAATACTAATCCCATTAGTGGTAGAAAATTATAATACCATTGAGTAGAAATTTTCATGTTACTAGATGTGCAGAGCACTAAGAAAATTAATGAAAAATTAGAGCAAAGTTATTACAGCAGTGAGGCCAGTGACTGGAGAGAGCAGGAGGGCCCGATGGTCACCCCGTCTTGGGGGAATAGAGGTAGATGCTTCCTGGGCCAGTGGGACCCGGGGGAGAGAGAGACGGAGCCGTGGCTAGCCTGGCAGGTCACAGATGGGTAACTTGAGGCAGAAGGAGACAGTAGGACATGGTAGGTCACACACAGGTCGTGTTGGGAACAGAAAGACAGCCAAGGCATCCTCCTTGCTGTGAAAGCCCTTCCTCCCACCAAGACCACTTGTCCTTCAGCAAGCTTGCACTTACAGCATGTTTAGTATGTGTCTGGCTCTTGGCTGGATCTGGCCCAAAGATCCAGCCCATTCACCCTGGTATTCATGCTAGAAACCCAGGCGCCATCCCTGATTCTCCCTGTGCCTCCTCCCTTCTCTTTTAAGTCCATCCAGTTCAATCCACCCTCATCTCCACCTTCCTGCCCTTCTAAGCACGGTCACCTCTGGCCTAAATTGCTGCACCAGCCTGCTGAGCTCCCTGCCCCTAGTCCTCTTCCTGTTACCTTCACTGCCGCAGGGCCATCTTGACAAAACATAAGTCAGGTCATGCCAGGCCCCATGTGCAATGGCTCCTCTCTGACTCCAAGATAAAATCCAAATTCCATATCACATTCTCTCCACTGGGAATATCTTCTAGCTCCCCTTCAACTGGTGAACTCCTGTTCATCCTTCAGGACTGTGACAGTCCTTACATGTGCCTTCCAGACTTTGATACCAGTTGTCCCCTTTGGTGGCAAGACCCTGGTCCTTTCAGCGAACAGCTGCTTGGGTGGCTCGTGCCTTAGTTCGAATGGCGCCTCCTGTGGGAAGGTGGGTCTGGCATGTTTTCTCTGGACTCTGGAAGGTCCTGTGTTCTCCTTCTCCTAGGCTGACTGTCAGTTTGTCTCCTGCTCTGTCTCCCCTCGACTGTGCCACCTTCAGAAACAGTCACCTGGTTGGTTTTCCTCATTGCTGCCGTCTCTTTTCTAAACCCACCTCTGCTGCTTTTCATGCTATTCTCTTCCCTTGTTATGGCTGCTTTATGTCCTAAATAATTTTAAACACATCCAGTTGTCTCCTTCAGATTATTCTACTGCCATTGAGTTTTAAGGACTTCTTTTCATTGAAATAACCTGTCTGTCTGTCTATCTGTCTGCCTGTCTGTCTTTGTCTGTCTGTCTGTCTCTCTCTCTCTCTCTCTCTCACCCTCACCCACCCCTCACTGTCTGTCTGTGTCTGTCTTTCTCCCTCTCCTCCTCCCGTACCCCACTACCTCCCTTGCCGGCTGGCTGGCTGGATGGATGGCTGGCTGCCCTTCTGTCACTGAGTTTTCTCTCTTGTTTTTGATTGTTTATTCCTTTTCAGCTGGTCTGTCTTTTTTCCTGTGGAAAAGGCTCAGATGATGGTGCCTTCACAGAGTGACTATCTTTTCTTCTACTGGTCCCACCCGAGCTTGTGTCCTGGCTCAGCTTGGGATCATCTTCAACACAGCTGGTGGATGCCCGGACTCTGCACTCACTCATGAGAGAGGATGATGTCCACTGGATGAAGAATGCCTGGGTAGAGGGCAGGCTTCCTTGCTATGTCCCCAGGTGATTAATGGGGGTTTCTTGTCCCCTGTTCATGAATACAGCAGTCTTCACAGCACCCAGTTTCATGCAGAGATACTTTCACATGTGTCCTTTACCCCAACTCAAGACATCCTCTTCTCCCCATTCAGGGCTTGCTAACATTCACCTCTAGCTCTGGAGCCCAGATCCCAGATACCCCAACAGCTCACCATATACCAACTCCTGCCTACTGTTCCGGGTGGGACTTTCCTCCTCATTTCTGGAATCTGGGCAATTTCCCTAAAGCTAATTGTATCATTTTAGAAATGTGTTTTCTTTCATTTTATTCAGCCTCTCTATGTGTGTGTAGTAGAAGGGAGGAGTTTTTGCATTAGTTCACTCCTCCATCTCTCCAGGTATCCACCTAATATCTCTAGCACCTAACAAATGTCTGAACTGATTTCTTGGCAAGGGAGCCCTGAATGTCTCATCTGAAAAACCGTGAGCTTTGACTATGCACCCATTCAGGAAAATGCACTAGAGAAGCCACTTCAGTTTGCCTATTCTCTGAATTCCAGGCCGCCCAGACCATAGCGGGGCAGTGACTGTGGGCATCAATTGGTTCATCTTCAGGAGGCCCTGCTTGGGCAGGTGGCTTCAGCCAGCCAGCAGGATTTTCAGGCCACCTGTGGCAGGAGAATCAATAAACGAGCAGGTGTTCTTTTTTCTAAAACACTTTATTTGGTTCTAGGACCTACAAGAAAGGATTTGAGAATTCTCTTTTCTTATCTCCTTTAAATCTTTGGAGTTAACATATGCCTACTAAATTTTTTATTTTGCCTGATAACTTTTCTCTAATAAAACCATCACCTGGTTGCTGGTTTTTCCCTGAATCCTGACATGCTCTTATCTGTTTAAGAAACACACATACACATACACACATATACATACTACATGCACACACTACCAGCTTTTACTTCTGATAAAAAAGCTCCAATTATCTCGCATTCTCATGAGAAGTAATGTTGTATGACGGATAAACTCACTGGCTTGGAATCAAGTTTTCCTGAATTCAAATCCTGGCTTCATAACTTACTGTGTAACTTCAGGCAAGCCTTTAATCGTTCAGTACCTCAGTTTCCTCTTCTATAAGATGAACATAGAGGTAGTGTCAGCCTCATAGAGTTACCATGAGGACCAAGAGAGCTGACAGAAATAAAGTGCTTAGAGCAGAGCCCACCCTGTAGAAATTGTTACTTAACTAATGATGTTACCTGTCATTACTATGTTTTCATTCTTGGTACTGTTTCCTCATTAATAACATGAGGACTTTGTCCTAAAATCACAGAGCCCCTGAAGGAGCCAGGAAATTTAGTGACTAATTTTTCAAATTCATTGTGCCATTCTCCAGCTTGAGGAGCCCAGAGGATGAGGCCACCATCTTTTACCTGGTGCTCTGTCTGTCCTGCCCCTCCTACCCCCGCTCAGCAGTGTCATCTCCCAGTATGCCCCAATGTTCTGTCCCAAAATTGACTAGAAACAACTGAAGGGTAAAAACTGTGCCCTCAAATAATAAAGGAGCCGAAACAGAACTCTCTGCCCACTCCCTGCCCATTCCTATGCCCATGCCATGCAGCTGTCTTGAGGTGGCCAAAAGTGTGAGCTCATCCCCATATCACAGGACACAAGCCAAAGGCTAGAAATGTGCACCAAGCTCCCAACCTGGAGAAGGAGGTGGTCTAGGGAAGTCTCCTTTGATGGTAGATAATAGAAATCTACTGTAATTAACTCAAAACAAAGGACCATTTATGGGAAGGAAAGAGCAAGACTCGTGGCATCTCCACAGAATACAGAGAAACCCCCAGAGGGCTACGACTGGAAGACATCAATCTCAGGTGGCCACTGTCATTCTCCGACCCCTCTGCACCAGCCCACACTCAAGCCATCTCTTCTAGGCTCCTGTGGGTGGACCCCTTCCCCCAGCCTTGCCAATAGGACTGCTGCCTCGATGTACTTGTGTGGTGCGTGGCCTTCCATGGAGGCTGCATAATCTTCCTCCTTGGCTTCCCAGGAGACTCTTAGTTGAAAAACAGGAAAGATAGATTAATCACTGGACATTCTGTGCCTTGGGCTCCTCACATCAGCCATCTAACCCTAGTCTTGTCTGTCCCCACCCAGCCTGCTACTACATATGTGGCCTCTGAGCAGGGGGAACTGAAAGCAGATGGCAAACGACATTTCAGGGCAGTTGTGGATGGGTGTGAATTAGACTGAATCTCAGGGCAGGAACTCAGGGGCAATGAGGGGTTAATGTAGCTTCTAAAGTCTTGTACCTTGAGTTTGCCAAACCTCACTGAGCCTTAGACTTTCATTTGTAAAATGGTGCTAATAAGAATATGAACTACATATGTTGGTGATAAAATAATACACACACACTACTTGGCTTGGAGTATGAGCCCATTATTACTCTAATTATAGGGATAAAAATTGAATTGGAAGCATTATAATGCCTTTCCTCCCTCCTAAAAGGAGGCATTGGGTTTTTTAGGTTGGAAAACAATTGAAAGAAGAAGTAAATTGTGCTATAAAAAAGTTGCTAGAGAATAAAGAGTAGGAAGAAAGGAGAAATGATGGAAAAAATAAGAGGCTAAGCCAGTGTTGGAGTTTTAAGAAGTAAGAAGAGACATATTTGAGCAGCTGCCATTTGGGGTAGGAGTCAAGGAAAGAAAGATCCAAAGGAGCCTTTTAGGCATCTGTTTTCTAAAGGAAGGGACAGTAAAAGAGACTTTTTAGGAGTACACTATAGAACACGGTGGGGCAGTTTTCCCTTCACTACTGCTTCAAGAAACATTCAGTGGAGACCAATAGTACTTCTGTCTTGATTTGTTTCTGCTGCTATAAGAGAGAATACCACAGACTGGGTAAATCATAAACAATGGAAGTTTATTCAGCCCACAGTTCTGGAGGCTGGAAGGTCCAAGATCAAGGCCCCACATCTGGTAAAGCCTCCTTGCTGGGTGGAAGGGCAGAATAGCACCGAAGGACGAAGAGAGTAAAAGGGGGCCTGTGCTTGTATCAGGAACCCACTCCCACCGTAGTGGCACTAACCCATCACCTCGGAAAGCCCCAGTTCTCAACACTGTCCTGTGGCAGTGAAATTTCAATGAGTTTTAGAAGAGACATTCAAACCACTGCGTTTGTCCAGACTTGGGTGAGACTGATTCTGTTTTTCAAGTGTATCACCCTGCTCCAAGCAGCCCCTTGAATACCTAGGTTTATTGGGTTCCATCACTGTCGTTATGTGTGCCACCTCTATGTACCCAGCCTCGCAAAGTGTTCTGCCTGTACGTGCCTGCACAGGCCCTTGTGGCTGGAAGACGTGAAGAGCTCTTCAGGTAGGGCTAAGGGAAGGAGTCAAATAGTCTCGGGCACGGAGTCTTGATAGAGAAATTAAAAACAAGGTCTGACTGAGTCATAGGAAACCTCATATGCTCACTGTTGAGTCTTCAGACAAATCCAACTCACAGTAGGATAAGCAGCCCAAGTAGCGACAGCTCGCTCTTTATAAAACACTGCAAACCGTACCAGCAGGAAGGCGCGGAACAGCCGGGGCAGCGATTCCCAGCCCCGCGGATGAACACGGCAGAAGCACTGGTTCCTGGGAACCTTCTGGCAATCTCTGGATGAGAGAAGTGTGGGACAACTTATTCAAGACTTATGGATTATTTAACTCACTAAAAATAGCTATTTTTACAGTCACTGAGCCAAAATATTGCAAACAGAAGGCAAATTTAAATGGGATAAGTAACAAATCGCCTTAAGAGTTAGAGGGAAATTTAGCAATATTTGTCAAAATTGTACATTTTCTTTTTTGTTATCGTGGTTAGGAAAAAAAAAAACAAACACGTAACATTTGCCACCGTAACCATTCTAAAGCATACAGTTCAGTAGCTATTCACATTGTTGTGTGTGCATTTTCTTTATAGGTTGACATAGTAATTCTATACCAAGGGATTTATCTTTCGGAAATCTTCTCAAAGGTATATAAGGTGTATAGGATATTTATTATAAAATTGTTTTTAAAGATGAAAACACTAATTTTATATCAATAGGTGGCATATTAACAATTGTGTCTACACTTGGTCAATTATCACAGAGTTATTAAAAGCAATGAGGCAGGTCTGAGAGTACCAGTGTGAACCCCCTCAGGATCTGTTGCTGGGTAGGAGAAAGAACAGTGTGTCTGTCTGGCTGGATCAGAGTGGAGTGATTGTGTGCACATGTGCAGAATTGCATAGCACGCAATACCTCTATGGAAACACACCCGACTCATTGTCTCTAAGGCAAACCAAAAGAGTCAAAGTCCAAAAGACCTGAAAGATCTGTTTACACTGCACCCTATGCCCATCTGTACTACTTCAATTCTATCGCATACACATATTACCATCGTAAAAGAACAATATTTAAATTAACAAAGAAAACTGTGATAAGAAACCAAATACTCCTCATAATGCTCTAGAACTTAATTTATAAATTTAATGTGCTTGCCCCAAGAAATACCAAACTTTTAAAAATTATATAGGCCGATTCCATGGAAATCAGAAATTAAACAGCCACGAATAGCCAGCAAAATATCTGGAAAAAAATAATAACAGGGTTGGGGGGGGACTTGCCAACTCAGATATTAAAACACTATAAAACGACATTAAAGAAAACTGTGAAATTTGAGCATGAATAGACAGATCAATAAAATCTAATGGAAGCTGAGAAATAGACTCATTTATTTATAAGGGAAGTATATAAGGAAAGTATAACTTCATAGCAGTTGAACAAACAGTGGATTGTTAGTAAATGGCAATGGCCCGGCCCCAGGCACAGCAGCACAGGCCTATAATCCCACCCATGCAGGAGGCCATGACAGGAGCGTCGCAAGTTCAAGGTCAGCCTGGGCAACTTAATGAACCCCCATCTCAAGGTAAAACTTCAGAAGGCCAGGAATATAATCCAGAGGTAGAGTGCGCACTCAGCGTGTAGCAGGCCCTGGGTTCAATCCCCGATACTGCCCAAAACTGAGGTAGAATGTGACGGCAGTGGCAGCCCTGGAAGCCACATGGAGAAAAGCTCTTTGCTCTGCACCTCAATCCTTGAGCCAAAATAAGCTCCAAATACAGCAGAGGTTTAAATGTTTCAAAACAAAGACATACTATTATAAGAGAGCATGAAGGAATCATTTTTTGTTACCTAGAGCAAAGCCCTTTCCAAGCAGGTCACAAAACCCATTGGTCATAAAAGAAATGATACATAAAGTGAAGTAAAAACACTTTTTGAATTATGGAAAATACTAAGAATTCTTTAAAATAAAGAACAGACTGAGGGAAATATTTATAACCCCATACAATAAACCAGGGCTAATTTCTTTATATAGAGTCTTTTGTGAGTCAATTTATTCATTTATTGGGGTGTGTGTGTGTGTGTGTGTGTGTGTGTGTGTTACTAAGGATTGAATCCATGGCCTTCACACTGAGCTATATCCCTACCTTTTTTAATTCTTATTTAGAGACAGAATCTTACTGAGGTCACCAAGCTAGGCTCGAATTTATGATCCTCCTGCCTCAGCCTCGCAGAGTGCTTCAATTACAGGTGTGAAGCCCCATGCCCGGCTACAAGCTAATTTTTGAAAGACCAAAAACAGTAGAAAAATTATCAAAGTACATTGACGGGTCTCAGAAGAGGAAATTAGATGACTTTTAGATATTTGAAAAGATGTTTAGTCTCATTTACAATTATAGAAATGCAAATTAATTCCAGACTACAGTGTTTGATTTATTAGACTTTTGAGATAACCATATGTTAACAGTAGTAGAGGGAAACAGACACTTTATTTTTTTCAGGTTTTTTTATTATTTATTAGTACATGTTGGCAGTTCATAATGATTATATTCCTTCTGGCGCATTGGTGCATGTATATAATACATCTTTATTTTTGCATCTCCTTTCCCCTCTCTTAATCCCCTTCCCATATGAGAAAGATCTCTCTCCCTACTTCTTGTCTAACCTTTATTTTGCTCTTTATTTATATTTTGAGTTTCTCATGTAGAAGAAACCATGTGCTATTTAAGCTTCAGTGTCCCGTTTATTTTATTTAATATTACAGTCTCCAGGTGCCTCTGCTGGGAAACAGAATTTCACCCACGGATGGCGAAATGCTGACTGGTGTAATTTTGCAGAGAGTCTGTTCCTCGGACCCAGCAGTTCATGTCCAGGAATTTATATTTGCAAATATACTCACACATAGACACGTGCTAGTCAACGAACATTGTAAGACAAGCAATGGGACAATTTAAATATCCATTAATAGAGTGCCAAGTGAATAAAAATGAAAATCCAGTATGAAACATTTCTAGAAGAGATGGTTTAGGGAATAGGGAAAGTGCTACAGAGTATTCACAATGTGTTTCCTGTGTGTTACCTTTCAAACATGCGTGCTTACATCTCCTGAAACCTAGATAAGAACATTTAGTGATGGTTGCTGGGGAGTGGGGGGACTGAGGGCCTATGAGACGGGGCTGGAAGAGATCTTTCACCATATTCCCTTTAGTTGTGCCATGTTTTTGTGTTTATTCAAAAAGTGATTGTTCTATTGTTAAAATAAAAAGGGAATAAGCTGTTTTAGTTACTTTTCTTGCTGCCGAAACAAAGTAGCAGACACCCAGAATGAAAGGAGGAGAGGTTTATTTCAGCTCACAGTTTGTAGGTGTTTCAGTCCATAGTCGGCTGGCTCCAAGGCAGGGTGGCAGGGAAGAGGGTATTGCAGAGGAGAGACAGTCCACAGCAAATCAGCAAGCAGAAGCAGCCTGCCTCTTTTCTGTCCCTTTATGTTCCATCCAGGCTACAAGACTATCGATTGGTGCCACCCACACTCAGGGTGGGCTTCCTTGATCCACACCCACAGCTGAGCTATTTCCAATCAGTGGACTATTTTAGTACCACACATCCTTAATCCCGGTATCACATACCCAGATCCAGCCAGCTCCAAAAAGCTCCACCTATGTATGAGTGCATGAGGCTTTGGAGGGACATCTAGATACAAGCCATAACACCAGCCAAACCCAAAACACCTGAACTTAGGAATCTTTAAATGACACCATCTAAGAAAGCACATTGTGTGGTCTTGGTGGATTATTTTCATCCAGGTGACGGACAGAGCAACAGACTATCAGTGTTTTTAGATGGAAAACCGAGGCTCACAAAGCATCTATACTTGAATTGTCCAATGCTAATGGCAGCAATGTGCAATACAGGACTCTTGACTTCCATTTCAGTAGAAGAAGCTAAGGAACCCCCGAAAGTGTCACCCCATTGGACATACTCTCCGGCTGCTGAAAAACTTGCTTTTACCAGATTCTGGATTCTTGAGGCAGTTTAGAGCTAGACTTTCTTATGAGTACTTGTCAACTAAAAAAGAGATAGAAAAAGGATATACACTAGTATAGACTGTTCATTCATTCATGCACCAAACACCATATTTGGGAAGTCGTTTGTCCTGAAGGAGCTCACGGTCTCTTGGGACAGACTGATACAGAAATATGTGATCAGATACAGTGCAGGTAGGGTGAGGAAAGTCCAGTGGGGAGCACAGAGCCCAGCTTACCCCTTCCTTGGGAGCGTGAAGTTGTCCTGAGTAATGCTGAACTCAAGTTTCTGAATTCTCAGTATATACAAAAAAAATTTGTTCTTTTTTCATCGTGCTTATGATAACACCAACAGAACCAGGATAACGGTTTTTGTCATCCCCTTTTTCTGTATCTAAGGTCGGACTCATTCACCAATCATGTTAGGATAGTGTGACTTTCAGCACTGTGACTGAATAGTGTGGCTGTCCCATGCCACCTCTGCATCTGCTCTTCAGATCTGCTTTGAGATGCCTTGTTCCCTCCCACCTGCAGGAAGGACCCATGTGAAAGGCCCTGTGGTCCGTGCAGTTCTTCAGCTCTGTCATCCTGGAGCTTTCCCAAGGGTCAGCCTGGACTTCTCTGTGCAAACACGTTTTTATAGCCCATAGAAGATGCCCTGCATCAAACCAAGAGCCATCCACGCACAAGACCAGCTTGCCAGAGTGAAACACATAAAGTATAAAAGTAAAGAGTCATAATGTGATAGAGAATGGGCTTGAAAGACCCTAATGGCTCATCTCATGAATAAACTTCAATACTAGACGGTGGAGATTACAAACAAGCCAGTAGGAACTGAGAAGTAGCCATTGAGGGTTTCTGAGATGGGAAGTAACCAGAGACCAGACCCGTCACCCATTTGACAAATAATAAAATGAAATTTACTGTGTGCAGACTTCTGAGTGAGAGCTCATTCTCGAGAACTTGGCATACAGACAAATAGGACCCAGCGTGGGAGACACATCACGTCTTCCCTCTGATTATAATGCATTCCCTCCACTGTGCGACAACTTAAACTCCTTGTTTCAAAGAAGGAAAGAAATTAGATTGTGTCTAAAACTTCATAGTATATGACATAGCTTCAGAAATTACAAAGCAGTAAGTCACGGTTGCAGTTGTTCTTTAACTATGTAAACATACCAAGCTTTAAAATAGAAATCTAAAACTGAAAGATAAAGAGGAGTCCCGTCTCAGAGATTCTATTAGCTTTCTTTCATCATGATAAAATTCCTCAGATAAATAGTTTAAAAGGAGCAAATGTTTATTTTGGCTCACGGTTTCAGAGGTCTCAGTCCATGGTCACCTGGCCCATTGCCTTTGGGCTTATGATGAGGAAGAACATCATAGTCGGACCGAGAGGTGAAACTCATAGTAGTCAGAGGCAAAGAGAGAAGAAGGGGCTAGAGTTCCTACAAAGACACATTCCCAATGACCTAACTTCCTTCAACTAGGCTCCTCCTCCTAAAGGTTCCACTTTTTCTCAGTAGTGCCACAGGCTGGTGATCAGGCCTTCAACACATGGGCCACTAGGGGACATTTCAGATCCAAACTACCAGAGATATTTTACTGCCTCCAAGATTTTGTTCCCACATTATAACATGTCCTTTGGACACCATGTAATCAATAAGGCATGTAAGATCTGGCGTCAAGGTTAAGGAAGATGGAAAAGCTAGTCATTACAAACTGGTAAGATTTCAGAGTTTGGGAAAAGATGAGACGTGATGGAGTACTAAGGGGAACATATTAGTTCTATACAACTCTTTCTTGAAATGAATGACCTCACGAAATCTTAATCCATATTTTGCAAGATGAGGAATTTGTAGGGTCACACAAAGGGCAAGGGCATGCCAGGTCCCATGGGAGTGTGTGATGCAGCCACACTTGCACTGGAATGCCAGTGATTCCATGGGACTCTTGGGGAGGGACTAGGGTAGGACACATTCACTTAAGCATCCTTTGCACAAACATTTCCTGTGTACCTATAGTGTGAGGTAGGAAAACTATTCTTTCAAAGTTTGCTGCCATTTTTCAACAGCATGTGGTGTAAAAAATGTGTAGTTTCCATTGATTGACTATCTTCCTTACTAGGCATTACGGTAGAAACAAATAAACTGACCTGTTCTGTGAATGCTCACAGCAACCCTGGAAGATGGTTATTATTCATTTCGTTTCCCTTTTTATCAACTGTTTTGTTTTCCTCCTGTAGGCGCTTTGTCCTTAGAGGACATTTCTCTCCCATCTGTAGCTGTCAGAATTCCACTCAGCCTTCTATACCCCACCTTGTTATAGTACCTCTTCTGGTCCTTCCAAATGCTTGGCATTTCTGGTCTTCTAGTGCATCTTCTACACCTATTGCTTCATTTCCTGCCTTGTGTTATGGGTATGTGCTCCTGTATCTACAAAAAAGAACATGGGGGTTGGTTCAAACAGGAGTGTGCCTTGGACTTTTCCCTTCCCTCCCCAGTGAGATTTTGCATGTGTTGAGAAGTGTCTGTTGAATTGAGTGCTTTAGTCCCCAGTTCCCTGAGAGAGGATTGCTTTAGCAAATTCAGCTCTTCTCCCTACTTAGTCTCTGTGGCTACCACCCGTTCTCCAAACTACTACCTATTTCCCAATAGGCTCCACTTACAGTACTTCTTGACTTGTCTTTCAATTCGAAACCAAAATTACTGCTTCATTAATCAATGTGTAAGAAAATCAAAACTCCATTAACTGGCATGCAATGCTATTCCAAAAGCCATTGATCTATGTATGTTGTGAGCAGCCTGTTTATTGGCTGCTGTGGCTCCTGAGAGCAGCTCTCTAGGGAAACTTTGTAGGGAACTGGAATCCTTTCTGAGATCATCTTTAAATATGTGCAAACACAATTGATTCTTACTGGGAATTTTTTAGTGGGGAACAAGAAAAGGGAGACTTTGCTGGCTGGTAATATGGTATAGAGATAAATTAGTTTATAAGATTTTTTAGGAACATACATTTATAATGAAGCACTAACAGATATGTACATGTTATCTGTAACGTACATATGTTCAAATGAATTTATTCTTCAAAATGTAATGATCTCCCTGCAGAATGTTTGCAGGAATTGATGCAAATATAAAGTATGCACATCTGGCTTATGACCTGTGATCATGACTGCAAGTATACTTGAGTCTTTAAAATGAAATTTCCCTAAATATCAAAATTTTCTCAATATCAAAAGGGCCGGCTTTCTCAAATGGATTTGTCAATAATTCAAAACTTACTCCATGCATATTAATAACCCCAAATTTAAACAAATATATAAATCAAGTACATATATATATTTAAAACGTGAGTCTGAGATGAACCCCCAAGCTCTGCAAATTAGCACCCGAAGAAAACAGCAGTATTTTAGAGATGGTATATGGCCTACTTTAGAGCTTTATTTTATTATTTCAACTTTCATTCATTTGTTAGTTCTGCGCTCTTCCACTATGTGTGTGCTTTTAGGAAAGGCCTTCTTGGCTTATTGGAGTCCAATATATTAGCATCCAACATGGTTTTATGCCTTCCTGGGCAATACAAAGACCTTGTAACACTTTAATTCCTCTTACACACTTACATCTGAAATATTTTCATTGCCAAATAAATTTTACGTGTTTTTTAGCCCTACAGATGTTATTAGTATTGTTTTGGATGCCAAGATTCATTTGTCCTTACCACATACTTGCCCTTTCTCTTGCTCTTTGTGCTTTTGTGCATATCCACTTTCCCTCAGGATCATTTCCTTCTGTCTGAAGAACTCCTTTAGCATTTCCTTCAGTGAGAATTTGCCAGCAAGGAATTCTCCATTACTGTTTGTCTGAAAATGTCTTTAGTTTTGCCTTCGATTTTGAAGGGTATTTTTAGAAGTCGATAATTATTTTCTTTACTAGTTTTAAAATATCATTCATCTGTCTTTGGCTTCCATCAGTTCTATTGAGAAAGTCATCTGCCAATCTAACCATTGCTCATTTGACGAGAACATCTCTTTCTGTAGGAGCTTTTCGACTTTGTCTTTATCTCTGGTTTTCAGCAATTTTACTATATGCTTTGGTGTGATTTTATTTGTATTTTTTTTAGATGTGTAGCACTTCTTAATATTCACAGCTTGATCTCTTTTGTAACTTTTGGAAAATTCTAGCCATTAGTTTCTTCAAACATTGGTTCTGCCGCAATATTCTCTCTCCTCTCCTTTTGGAAGTCTAATTACATGTAAATTAAATTTTGACATTACTCTCCATGTTTTTAATGCTTTTTTTTTCCAATATTCTCTATTATGTTTTCTCTCCATGCTTTAGTCTGAGTGTTTCCTAATCCTCTCTACTGCTGGTCTGAACTGCTATCAAACCTATCTATAAATTCTTAATTCCAATTATATTTATCAATTTTAGGGCTTTCATTTGATTCATTGTTATACATTCCAGTTTGCTAAAATTATCCATCTTGATTTCGATTTCTTTGGACATATTAATCACTGTTTTGGTTTAAATCTGGGTCTGGTGACTGTACTATCTAGGTCATCTGCAGGTCTGTTCATCATGTCTGTTTTTTCTATGATTCAGCTTCCTGATGTGTCTCATCTTTTTTATTAAGTGCCATAAACGCATTATGTATGAAAGATCGTAGAAGCTCTGGGTGACAGTCCTTCACAAAAGATGTACTACTGTTTCTAGCAGACATAGATTGCTTTAATTAAACCTTGCATTGGGCTAATTTTGAAGCTGGATTTCAGTCTGTGTAAGGGCTATCTTATTTCTGAGTCACTTTTATTCCAAGGGTGTAGTTCTCTGGGGTTCCTCACTGAATGTACTGAGTGCTTAGCAGTACCCCTCTTTCCTACAGCTTCTCACTTCCAATTTTTAATCTCCCTAAAATCAGAGGCTGCTGAAAACTCTGGATAACCTCTTCAGTTCTGTTTTCGACTCAGAGTTGCAAACTTTCTTCCCCATGAATCTTGTAAGTCAGAAACCGCCTCAGAAGGAAAATCAGTGCCAAATGTTGGGCTCACTTCTCTGTCCTTCTCTTCAGGATCTTGGCTCGAGCTGTTTTGTCTCCCCAGTCCTGTAAGACTGCCAGAAGCTATGCTCTGCTTCTCAGCATCTTATCCATGTATGGCTGAGTTTTGTAAAGCCAGTGTCTAAAGAGGAAAAGCAGTTTGGAACATCTGAGTCACCTCTATGCATTTCCCTTTTCTCTAGAATCTTGGCCTTCAGGTCCTGGCTCCATTGAGAGCTCTTCAATACGTGGACCACTGGTTTTGTTCTATTCATTTTTTTCTGCTTTATCTTGGCAGCTTGTTGGTCTGATCCAAGATAGTTCTTCATTGTTGGAAGTAAAACTAGAATCACTTCAGTAAGCATTCAGGTTCCGTCTCTGACATCATTCTGTCCTGTGTCTTCAACCCAGCCCCACTTTCTGTTATCCATTCTAATGTGCTAAGAGTAGAGAACTTTTTCTTTTCTGTGCCTGCAGTTGTCCAATTTCTCACCTTAAATTGTAGCTCTTAATTCTTTGTTAATTTATGTTGGAAAATATAGTATCACACTAGCCGACTTCTTCAATGTGAGTGCTTTGGCAAAATTGAGCATCAGAGAAGGTGCTTATAGTGCTCTGATATTTTCACTGGGAAATTTCCTCCAGATTAAATGCTTCTGGGAAGTATGTTTACCACTCAAAACAATCTGTGTCCAACTTCTCCCCCACTTAACTGTACTATGAAGGAACCACCTGCTCCTGAGTGTGAACTCAACCTAGCTGTCTCGGAGTTTCGTTTTCTGGTTTCTTGATGTCCAATTTCATATGAATGACAAACTTTCTGAATATGTCATGGTAAATGCTAAGAAAATTGAGTTTTCATTTTTACAAATATTCAGACTCTTAAAAATGAAATCACTATGTAATGTAAAACAATTACAGTAATCAACTGGTAAAACTTTAGTTGATTCTTCTAAGATGTCATGAAATTTATACTATTGTTTTTTAATTTTTAAACTATTAAATGAGAATTGGACATCAGTAAAGATTTTTTTGGAAAATGTATCCTGTTAAAACCGTGAAAATTTTGATGATAGTGTAAAATGAAATATAGTGGCTATATATTTAGCACTAACCAGTATGCATGTATGTATGTGCATACATATATATGAATGTATAGCGTGGTAGTTACTCTCCATTCCGTCTCATTCAGGAGCTGGAGTTGACTACTATAATCTACAGGATTTTTTTAAAGCAGAGAATTATAAAAATTAATGCACAAATATATCAAATATTCTAAATTAATCGGATAAGTGTACTTTGACTCACAAATGTAAGTCACACCAATAATTAATCATCCCAGATTTCCAGTGTAGGCTTCTTAAAAGTAAATTTGATACTTAAAGATATTTGCAGAGCAATCTGAGTACTGAACCCCCAATTCTTACAACTTTTCTTAATCTTTCACAGTTATCTTGCTCTGACTTAATTATACAACATATTTTCATCAACTTGCCTTTATTGAAAGGTAGTCATAAATAAAACCTTCCTTTTCTCACCCATATCACATTAGTTTCAAAAAACCTAACTAAACTATGCAAATAGAGTATGAGAATAACTGCTCAAAGGAATGGGATGGAACACAGCCTTCTGGTAGCAAACACAGAGTTTCTGCAGAAGCGTACGTGTACTGCCATCACAGAGCGTAGCCACATGGCTGCAGCATTCAGCCCCACCTGGGCTCTGTCAGTATTTACCACAGGGGCAGGATGAGCATGGGTTATTCCTGCAAGGAGGCTACATAAGGGTTGCTCAAGACAACCTCTACAGGGCTACTAGTGAAGAGGTATTTTGTTCAGACACAGGTTGAATCTGCGTGTTTTCAAGGTCACCTTCTTGCCACCATTCGTCCTCACATTCATTGGCATGATTTCAGAACGATTGACGATAATTCCTTTACCAATTTGTCATATTGCTTAAATTTAATAATCCCAAGTAAACTTTTTGTATGTTACTAAGTACCAGATTCACTTTTTACGAACCCTACATCTCACTGAATCTTCATAACCCTAAAAAGTAGGATTATTGTCTTCCTTTTATACTTCAGGACACTGAGACCAGATGAGTGAAATTACTTGCCCCAAGGGTCATAGATAGTAATGTAAGTGCAAAATCAAAATCCAGGTCATCAGAATTCACAATCCACGCTTGTACCACAAACTAACTACATCCCTTGTCATGGAACTTGGGAGCTGGGGATGGGTCCTGTCATGTGTGGCCACCTGTCAGCTTGGTTTCAGCAGCCTCCCTAAACTCAACCCTTTTTGATTGCTTTCAGGAAATGATGCTTTTTTTTCTTTCTTTTCTGGTCCTCCGCATTCTTCTCCCAAGCCTGGCGTTGGAGACAGACATATTTCACTTTTTGTGTCATTTATCCTGAGAGTATCCATGTGAGCTACTAGTGACTTAAACATTTCACTGTCAGCCTTCACTAAGGGCACAGGGTAAGAGAAAAGCACATGCAAACAATGACAAAGTTTCTGGAAAGCTACAGTGTTCTTGAGGTCTGGCTCCTTGGCTGCCATTCTTCAGGCCCCGTGCTGGGATGGGAACTAATACCCCTTGGACTGCTGCCCTCTATACGTATTCCTGAAAAAAGGACTCCCCAATTCCTTCTTCCCATTTTGTAACAGCCCTCATTAACCATGTACCCATATATCTCCTTTTCCAGGCACAGATGTCCCCTTGTTAGCAAAAGAAAGCATGATCCAAAGCCCTTCAGAACGGGGAGTACTTGTTTCCCAGAAACTCGCCCTCCATGCACTTGCAAACACACACACACACACACACACACACACACACACACACACACTGCAGCATTATGGACTCCCCTGGCCTTTGCCTGATGGTCATTCTTTAGGGCTAAGTACAATGACTTCTTGGAGAACTGTAATAATGCCTGGTATTTGCCCTGACACAAATGAGGTTGAGTGGACAGGGCAGGAGAAGCAAAGCTTCAGCCACTGTTACCCATGAACTCTGAAAACAGCTTTGATGCCCTCTGGATGACACACACCCAGGAAGGCCTAACTTTACTGTGCTGAAGTGCCAGAAACTCAGAGAAAGTCCGTAGATAAGTTTAAATGACCGCTATCGAATATAGTAAACCTATTATGTGCTTTAGTATAAACTTTCCCACTTCTTCATTGTCAAGATGCTCATCGTCACTTGGGTACATGGCTGCTCAAAAGAAAGGTGACATTTCCCATCTTCACGTGAGTTAGTCGTAACCATGAAACCAAGTTTTGAGCATGAGATGTAAGAAAAATACAGTGTGAATTTCCTGAAAGAGTCCTTAAGCAGAAGAAATGTGATCCTTTTGTCCCCCCTGGACTGTCCACCTACTAACTTTCATATGTAAGGTTTTATTCTTGTTTTAAGCTATGACATTTGAAGTTTCTAAGTTGTTTGCAGTCAGACCTAATCCCAACTGACACAGGTAAGAATTCCAAAAGTATATCAGAAATTGAGACTTGTTTCTTATTCCCTTTGAAAGTACTTGCTTGTCACATGAAGTACTTGAAGCACAAGTACCCTCAGGATCCCACAGTTTGCTGTCCTGCAGATACCAAAATCTGCATATTCTCAAACTCCTTACATAAAACAGCAGAGTATTTGCATATAACCATGCATATTCTTCTATATACTCTAAATCATCTCCAGATTACTTATAATACCCAGTATAATGTAAGTGCTATGTAAATAGTTGTTATATTGCATTTTTAAGGGAAGAATGAGAAGAAAAATGTCTACATGTTCAGTACAATGTACAATTTTTGTTTTTGAATATATTCAATCCACAGTTAATTGAATCCAGAAATGGGGACCCTATGAACCAAATTCATCTTTTAAACCCAAGATTCTCCGGGGTATTTTTCTCTACTATACTGACTTAACACACACACACAGAGTTCTCAAGTGACTGGAAAAGAGTCATTTGCTCCCATAGATCATTGTATTCTGCAAACAATTATTTGATTACAGGAGGGATTAAAAAATCAGAAACCACACAGAATCCTACCCCAAGTTGATTTCAGTTTCCCCACCCCCACTCAGTAGATGGGAAAACAAATGAAATCAGCCTGCTTTTTGATTCTCTGGATTAAACTCTTACATACCCTGCAAGGAAATGAGAACAGATATTTCCAAGGCTATACCACCATCCATAAGAAGTCTGCATGAATACGATGAGCGCCTAAATAAATCAGAGGCTAGAGTTGGTGAGGTAATTTTTCACCATCAGATGGTTCCCGTAAAAAGCACTCGTGTCAACCAACATGAATCCCACCCCTCCCGCCCCATTTCAAATTATCTGTTAATTACACTTGCCTCATTCATCCTGCGCCTCTGTCATAGTGGCAAGTGTCTGATTTGGTTTATCCCATCACTCAATAGGTTTTAATTGCAGCTGCCACAGAGGACGACTTGAGATGTGTTACCTAGAGAGACCCTGGCAGCCTGCTGGCCTGGCCCAGTGATGATTCATTTCAATGACTCGAGTCACGGAGGAAGGGGAAGGCCACTTCCGTTTTAATTACATCCATGAGAACACAGTACTTTCAACCCAGTTCATTGTCCTGAAACAAAAGAACTCCCGAAAAGAAAACAAAGCCCAGGGTGTGGCATCTCCACTTACAGGCATCTCCTTTTGTCACATTGTGCAGCGAATCAGCCGGCCCTGTGTTGGGAGACATGGCAAGCCCTGGAGATTTGCGAGCAGATTGGAAATTGTGGAGAAAGCACGGTTCAGTTTATTGTTTATCTTACCCAGGCAATTAAAATCCACTGAGCAGATTTAAGATAGGAGACAGCGTCTCACTCTCATTGCAGATGTTCCGCATAAAAGGGTCAAGAATAATGATCTCTGACATAAATACGTATTCATTTTTTGTCCCGAGGAGACAGAGTCAAAGATATTTTGGGGATTTTCAGGAGGACTCCATACCCATTCATGCCCTCGGATGTTGGCACATGCTCTTGCCTTCTTTCTCCCTTTCCATTTGGATAAATGCACCTTCCAGCAGAGCCTGGCTCAGCTGCTACTTCCTCTGGCCTGCCCTGGAATGGGCATGGGGTAGGGGGTGAGGTGATGTATCTGAAAACATCAGTGCTGTGCAGCCTTAGGCTAGGTACTAAGCCTCTCTAAGGTACGGACAACAGCCGTTCTCTTTGGCTCTCTTCCCCCTCTCTTTATGATTATGTTTGCTGAAATGACTACCAACCCCCTTGAGGACGTTTTCATTGCTAGCCATCCATTCAGTCCCCATTTCCTCATCTGTACAAAGGAGAACTACCATTCTCCTGTATCAGTTATGAAAATTAAATAAGATACTTTATATCGAGTACTGACGTTGATGACTAATCCTAGAAGGGGCATGGTAGGTATAACTGTGCTTTCCTCTGCTTTACCTCCCCCAGTAGCTCTTTAAAAAAAAAAAAAAACTCCTTTGTGTTGCTAATTGATAAGCAAATTGACATTGGGATTTAAATTAGACTCTGTACTTTCTTCTTTTCCTCCTCCTCCAGTAGAATGGCGATTGAGTTTGGTTGTCTCTACTTCCCGCTTCACGTTGTTCCCACTTCTTGGTCCTCACTGCTGACTGTCTTGATTCACGTGGGGTTTCTTCACCCCTCACCTGCATTATTGGAGTATCTCTTCACGGATCTGCAGATTTCCCATCTCACTGCCTCCACTGCATCTTCCAGGCACCTTCTGCGGTGATCTTTCCTGCTCCTCACCTGATGTCTTTCAGTGGTTCCTCATTCCAAGATAAATTTACCTTAGTTGGTGTAGTGTGCAAAATCCTCTGTGATCCGGCCCTGCCTTCCCCTCTCCCCCCATCTTCACCATGCCCTCCTGTTCACTACACAGACTCGCACAGCCTTTGCCTTGAATACGGGGCTTGGCAAACTTCTCCTACAGGTATCTATGCCCTTTCTCGGCCCCATTTTTATCTCCACCCTTGTAATTCATCCGCCTTGCAGTGCCCATCCCCTACTCACTGCCCCTGGCCGACCCCTTCAGGGCCCAATGCCGCAGATCCACAGGGATGTCCGCCCTGAGCCTCTGCCCGGGGCACGTGCCCCTTTCTGTGCTCACACACCACCCTGCTTTGCCCTCCGAGCTGACGTGTTATGCTTCACTGTGCTTATTCTCTGTCTGCTCTCATAGCCTGAGAAGTCCCTGAGGACAGAAACTCTGTCTTCTTTATCCCTGTGAGTCCAGGAGCTGACAGTAAGAACTCCTGACTGAATGAATGAACAAATGAGTTGTATACATTTGCCTTCTCGCTCCCTCTACCATGTGAACTCTGCAAAGCAGAAAGCACATGTCTTCATTTTCTTGGATTTTTAAATTTTCTCGTCCAGTGCCTTGTATAGAGCCTGATTAAATACTATGAATGGAATGAATGAATGAACGAATTTTTCTTCAGACATGGACCAAGCGATGACCTTTCATGGTGAAATAAACTTCTCAGTTTGTCCACCTCCCTGGCCATGTGACCTGGACAAGGCACCATTTGTCACAACAAAACATGACCCCGTGCCGTCCCCCAGGTAGCTGTCAGCCGGAAGTCACTGGAGTCACGACCTCTACTACAGCGCAGACATAAACTTGAGAAGGAAAAAGATTTCTGTCTAAGGGCTGATTTCGGATCTAAGAAAAATTTTCACCAGATTCCTTACACAATCGAATATGAAGGCCACAAGCACATGGGGAAGAAAACTGTACCAGATGGCTTTCCCACTACAAGAGATGAAATATGTGTCATTTCCACTCTGTAGTGGTTTAGTCTTTTTGGAGCTTGGCAGTAAGCAGCCGGGAGTCCTTTCTGACCATGCAGATTCTGCTGCCTGATGGCAGGAAATAAAGCAGCAAGCGGGGTCCATCCATTTTCTCCAACCACCTTTCTAGCCAATAACCTATAACATTTTCCTCTATAAAAGTTTTATGGCAAGTTGAGTAGAAAGCTTAGCAATGAATAAGACCTCAAGGGGTTTGGCAGGACAGCACAAATGAGAAAAGTTTGGAACAGGAGTGATTGTTCCTGGGAAGAAGTGTGGAGTGGAGAAAGGTCCGAGGGCTTTGTGGTCACACTGACCTGAGATCACAAGCTCACTCTTCCATGTTTGAGCTGCCTGACCCCAGTTCACTAGGCCTGGATCTCGGCTTCTAATCTTGACAGTAAGAAAAATAATAAAACCTAATCACCGCAAAGTATCTCAGTATATTTTTAGCTGTTTTTCTGCTCTCGACTCCTATTACATTTGCTAAAATGACACTTCTGGTCTGACAGGATTTTTTCCCTCATTTGTAGATTTCTTTATAATGATAACTCTCAAAGATTGTTTTAAATGAAATCAAATTTAGATAGGCACTTTTAAAATAACTTAATAGAAGGACAAAGCTATGTTGAACAAGATACTTTAGAACTGTCAAGGAATATCTGGGAATTGCCATAGCTCTATCTATAAACTTTCAGCAATAGCTTTTTTAAAATGGCAGTTTGTGAGTTGCTGAGATTCCAGAAAGTTCTACAAATGTTTATCTTCCACCTCAACTCAAACTTGTATTACTGCATCTTCCAAACTGAGAGGAGCAGCTAGCACTCTTAAACTCTTCTATATAGCGTTTGGTTTCTGTGAGAAATGCTTTACTTCTATAAACAGCTCGGGCTATTGTTTCCAATAGTTACTCATTCATCTCCAAAGTCCACTACTCTCTTAAAATGACATGTGAATAGGTATGTGAGGTTGACACACTTTCCAGCCCAAATCAGCCCATGGGGAGCTGTAGAGAACAACACAGCAAGGCTACATGACTAAGGCTTTCAGAATCAGAGGCCCACATGCTGGTCTTGGCCACTTCATCTTTGTACAAACTCAGTGCTTTTACCTGTAAGCCATTAGGTAAAATCTCCAAACACTTGTTACTCAGTCAGGTTTTTCATCTAATGAGAAACCATTTTCATCATCTTGCTAGCAGACAGTCACCTCACCTCTGCTTGAATGCCCCCAATGACAGGGACTCCATTTCTCTGTGCTACCGTACACGTGTGTGTAGTTTATGTACTGCACAGAGGCACCATGCTGAGGGAGCAGACATCCAGTTCCTGTCTTCTTGTCAAGCTGTTTGCCGCCCAAAAAGGACATATTTTTCTAATAGGTCTGTCTGGAGGAGATTCTTTTTGTAAACTTCACGAGTGTATCACACCGAGTCACGGTGACCCGTGAGGTCAACACCCTCCAGTGCTAAGTGAGAAACAGAAAGACGTCAGCCTCTGCCATGGACAGTGAGACCTGAGTCCTTTGGCTCTTCTTGGCAAAGGCCAGGACCTCAGCTGACTCCAGGTGTTGTGAGACCAGCAATTAGTTGGCATCCAAGCTAATATTTCTGCAAGGAAAGAATATAGCAAAATAAATAAGGACCTATAGCAGCAAACTATGCTTAATCATTTATTAAATTGCAAAATCTTCTCCATGACTGTGAAACGGCTTTATGGTTAGGAAAATGTACTAATAATTTTATTAGGGAGCAATTAAACTTAAATTCCTTTTAACTATATTTGATGTCATCCTTTCTCTGAGCCCATTAGAGTAACATTAAGGTGTTTGTGCAGAGAGCTCAGTCATTTCAAATTACTTTCCTGTCTAATGTGGGAGCCTTTAATAGCACACTCTTAGGTTGAATTCAATTTTGGAGACACCAGGCATGCTAATTAGATCATCTTCATGTTTCTCGCAGAAGGAGCCAAAGAAAAGCTATTTACACCTCTTCTGCTTAGCAATGCTCATGAAGCACAAGTTTGGGTGCAATTAGAGGTATAGCCCCTTTACTGCACAGAATCTCACTTGATCCATAAGTATCGCCAGCAGTCGCAGTGTCTGCTTCATATGCCACTGTCGTTGACATGTTTTTCAGGTCTAATTAGAGCCGGTAAGTTTTCTCCCCCATTATTCTGAGTATCGTACTTAGTGTTTCTTCTGTCTCGGCCCTCTACTATTAAAGTTGAAGTTCTGGGTGAGATGTTCAGTGCCTTTAACAGCTCTGTGAGTTGTGGCTCACTATCTCCACTTACAAATGGGGAAACTTGGGCTCAGAGAGGGTAAGTGCCCAAGGTCATACAACAGGCAAGTTGTAGAGTTAGAATTAAAATTGAGGTCTGACTCCAAAGCATATTCTCTTCCTACTCTGTAACTCCATCACTTGCTAGTTCCAGGAACTCGGCAGGTCACTTTAACCCCCTGATCATCAGGGACCATACTATAAAGTAGAGATAATGATAATATTCATCTCACACAGTTTATCGTGTGGATCAAATATAGTAATAAATTTAATGGCCCTTGTAGGAGTTTAGGTACTACATACATGGGATAAGTCACATCCCTTGATATTACCACATCAGTCCTAGGTGTATACTGCAGGAGCTTACTGGGGATCAAACCCAGGGCCTCATGCATGCTAGGTACACGCTCTACCACTGAGCTACATCCTCAGCCCTTTTTACTTTTAGTTGTTACTTTGAGACAGAGTCTTACTGAATTGCCCAGGCTGGTCTCAAACTTGCAGTCCTCCTGCCTCAGCATCCCCAGCAGCTGGAATTATAGGTGTGTGCCACCACTCCCAGCCCACATGAGTTCTGGCATACAATTTAAGTATTGGTGTCTCTGCCTTACAGAGTGTTATAACCACATATCCAGTGCCACAAAAAAAAAAAAAATTGGAGAGAGCATCAGTTTTTATTCTTAGGCATCAGATAAATTAGATCCAAAGGGAAAAAGAAGACAACACGATAAGAGTTGTTCGTGGTTCCAAAAATGATTTGATGGATTTGCAACTATTGAGGGACCTCAATTTCCCCACCTTTAAATTGAACAGCGGGTGTGCAGGCTGGTATGTGGGTTCCAAAGGATAATATTATATAAAGCATCCATTCCATCACCCAGAATACAAACCCCCAACAAAATGGTAATTTTGTTTCACAATCATTTCAACCCATCTTAGTCCCTGGCACCCTTCCACCTCTGTAATCTCTGCTTGCTTAAAGATTCCCTTTTCCTGGGCTCTTTCCTCATTGATCTATTAACATAAATTCTTCCTCCAAACAGTCCTTGCACTTGGCATCATTCTACTAACTTACAGCTATTATAATCATGATTGCAATTACCGTTAGGCTCCTTGCAATGCTATCATCATTTTCTTTTGGTTACCATGATAAATGTTACTAATAACTCCTGCTTTAGATCCTTTGTGGGATGAGGCAAGAGACTAATTTGTTAATTGATGGATTAATGACTCATAACCATTACAATCATCATTAATTGCTGTTACCTCTGCAGCATCAAACTGTTGGGAGAGGCAGGTGAGATTTTGTCAAAGAGGGGTGTTTCTTCCCCTCAGAAGTCCAGCCAAGTAGAGGAGGTATGAGCTGTCACCATCAGGCATAGAAAGCGACTGTCACCTTGGTCAGAGTAAGGACGAGAGTAAGACAGCCACGGCACAACACAGCTGTCCCAATCCATCCTTTTGTCTTTCCTGTCTCTGACTCGCCTTTCCCATAACTATGCTGATTACAAACCCAGCCTGGGCTGCTAGCCCTTCCTGCACCCCAAGACCATTCCCCACTCAGGAAGCTAACAAGACAGTGGGACTCTGTCCTGCCAACCTCTAGAGTCCCTGTGAGCAGCATT
>PVJO010016574.1:0-41553 GCA_004026905.1 Hystrix cristata
TAAAGTGGAGTCGTAAGGTTTAGATTCAAATCATGGCATACTTGAACTCCACAGAGTTTCTAAGGTCTCCTTCTCATACTGCCACCCTAATGAGACTCTCTTCTTTCCTGAGATTGAACTGGGTCCAGTTCTTGGGTCCACCTGCTGTGGCCTGGAAAGATTACTCCATTCTGATCAGAGAAAATAAAATATAAGCGTAGTCTTATTTTTTCCTTTTATTTTTATCTGCAATTACTAGCAATTCTATAAGGGTAATTTCTTTAAGTTTACCATATACTTTCATATAAATCATTATGTTTAATTCTTACATGAAGCTTAGAAGGTAAAATAACCCATTTTTTTGAATTAAATGATGCACAAAAGAAATTTGATGCATGCTTATAAAAAACAAAAACAAGCTAGGCATAGTAAGTAGCACATTCCTGTAATGCTGGCTCTCCAGAAGCCTGAGGAAGGAGGACTGCAAGTTTGAGCCTAGCCTGGGCAATTTAGTGAAATCCTATCTCAAAAAAAAAAAAAAAAAAAAAAAAAAGGAAAAATAAGGGACGGGAGATGTAGCTCAGTGCTAGGGCTTTGACTTCAGTCCCCAGAACCACAGGGTGGGGAGAAAGAAGAGAGGGGGGTGGAGAATGAGGGAGACAATATTTGACCCCGTGTCTGCTGGCTCAAAAACTAGCATCTAAAAAGTCTTGATATAAACTTTGAGGTCTTAGAATGATCTGAGTCTGTAATACTATATGTGAAAATCTGAATTGTCATGTACATAGAGATTCTTTTATTGAAAACTTAGAGACTTAGGGATGAGTGCCTGATTTACATCCTTCCAAAAACCAAAACAAGGGGGTAAGGTTGGACTGTGGGAAGAATAGGAAGCCTTCTCACTTTACTAAATTTGTGAGAAAGATGAAATTTAATATTTGCTATTCATTTACTAAATGTTTTAGGTGAGACAGTGGATTGAAACAAAATGATTAGTCTACCAAAAGATTTTGAATTTCACATTGTGCTTCTCTGTGTTTAACTGAAAGGAATTGGCCATCATTCAAGTGAGTTGCCAAAATTATTCTGGGATTTCAGTTCTGGAAGAGAGTGATCAAGCACTGATTAGAGTGGACTAAATGGCAGTTTCTGATTATTTCAAGGGATTCTCTAATAGGACTCATCCTCACTCCACAAAAAACAAAAAAGATAAACCAAGATTTGTTTAAAGGGATGGAAGGGGGAAGTTCCCATTTACATCTAAATTGTCACTTCATTTTGTCACACAGGATAAAATCTACCATGATATTCAATTGAGTTATTCAGTACCACTGATTCTCAGTTAAATTCTTTTTTCATGACTTCTGTTTTTAAAAAGACATGGTAAGAAAGACAGTGTTGCTCTTAATCAATTGCGAATAAGAGAACAAAATGCTAACAGTGATTGCCATTGGATTATGCATATCTTTTCTTATAAAATTCCTGCGATAGGTTTTTTATTTTAGGTATCTTTTTCTTAAAATTTCATTTATCAGTTTGTTGTTTGAAAAAAAGACAGGCTGGAGGCATGACGGTAAGATACTATACAAGAGTTTGGGCATGAGTGCATACAAAATAAATGTCTTTGAGTGTGGTGCTGGTGGGAGGAAGTGCAGCTGTAGGTAGGGCCTTTGACTACCATAAATCTTGTAAATGGATAAAGAGAGGAAAGAAGAAAATTCTGGAGATGAGAGATGGGCATAATGAGGCTAGTTTGATTCTTGACCCATTTAGATCAAGGGATAGTTGACAATATCAAACCAGCACCACTTTTGGCAAAGGTGTTACAGGCAGCTAACTGTCCCCTTCTGACTTACGCTGGATAGAGTAGTGGAATGTTTTGGTCGTAGGCTCATTGGCTGTGGAGTGCGAAGACCAGCTCTAAATTGTAGCCTGACTCCACATCACCACCACCCACACACCATTTCTGCTGACTGTATGATTAAGAACGAGTTACTTCATCTTTCCGGTCCTTGGTTGTCCATATGCCACTTGGGGCCGTTGCTATTTTTTAACTTCACAATTTTGTTAAAGGAATTCTAAGATAGTTGCATAAACATTTGGTTAAGTGCCAAACTGTGCTCAGACACTGTCCCTTTTCAACACAGTTCATTTTTCATAGTTATGTTAGATAATACACTAATTTTAAATTTGAATCAGGTAAATATGCTTCCCCCAGAAATTCGGTATACTCCAGTGCCTGTGAGTTATATTTGACCTAACATAATTAACCTGAAAAAAAAAATTCGTGGGTAAAAGTATTTTATAATGGTTAAGCACGTAGACCTCGGGTTCAAATAGACCTGGTTCAAATACCTAACCAGAATTGTGACTTTGGGTGTCTTAAATCAATTATCTAAATTTCAGTGTCTTCCATCTATAAAGTGATGTGATTATACCGATAGTCCAGCAGCATTAGGAGGACTCAATTATATAAGCTCTGTGAAACACCTCCTAATGCCTAATTCATGGTAGATTCTCAGCACATAGTAGGTGTGTTTCCATATAATTTGCTTTCTGATGAGCAAACATGTCAAAATGTTTATATAATCACTAAAGATTATTTGTGAAAAAAATAGAAATTATGTTCAAATAACTCAGATATAACAATTAAACCCCAACTACTAGATATTTAATAGAAGTTTACTTGCTCTTGTATCCATATTTTCCTCTAGAAAATTATGTCTGACATCTAAATCATTATTTTAGTAAATTGTTTTAGGTTTTCAAACATGAAAGTAATTTCTTTGGAATTTGTGTCTGTGAAATACTTTTAATCTGGTGTATTTAGAGACAGGTACCTCGGTTCTTTTAAACTAACTTTAGGAGCAAGGCATAGCTAGAATGGAAGATAATAATTATCAGGAAACTGACAAAGTAGGAGATACAGACAGTTAATAGAAATTTTCAAATCTTCAGAACATTTCTATATGGCTTAAGTGTTTTGTTTTTAAGTACTGTGACCTAGATCTTAGCTTTCTAGAGATGAGGTAAAAAAGTTAAGTGACTGATTAGAAATCACTGATAGTGTATTTAATATCATATTTTCAAAAATATGAGTGCATCTTCTCAATCATTACCTATACGCAGATAGTGCTTCTAGATAAAATCGGGATTGGTAGCTAGTCTCTAAAAACAAAACTAAAAAGCTCAGGGATGTGGCTTAGTGGTTTATGCTTTGTAGCATTCACAAAAAAAGTACATCACCTTAGACGGTTAAGATTTTTTAAGCTAAAAAGACAAGGCCTAGAGAATGTAAAGGCAATAAAACCGTCAATTTATATGCAGGTAAACACAGACTTGAAAATTTGTACTTTGTCCCCAACTGTATATTCAGTACCTGGAACAGTTCCTGACCTCTAGTAGATGATCAACAATTCTTTGGTTTTAAATAAAAAGAAAAGATCTAGAATGCTAATATTAGGTAAAATGATATTCTTTGAAGATGTGATTTTAGGACTCTAGATTTAAATATGTGAACAGATTCATAGTTTAGGTAAATTTGCAGATGGTATATTTGTAGTAAGTCACCAAGAAGTTAAAAGTGAGCCAGCTCAGTGGCACACAGCTTGCTCTTGCATCCTAGCCCAGGAGTTCTGGGCTAGCCTAGGCAAGTGAGACCCTGTCTTTAAAAAGGTAAAAATGATGCCTTACCTTGTAAAAATTAGCCTTTAAAATAGTAGCTACTGTAATTCTCAAAATATTTCTTGATGCCTTTGTGAGAACCAGTGTACGATTGAATGATGTACTGTACAGTAAATTACGGTGACCTGCCCTAATATTTCTAAATAAGTTAAAGAGAGGATTGATTTTAAGAAAGATACGGAAAAACTACAGATATTGTACGTATACATAATCATAGAATGTGGAAGGAGATAAATAAACCTATACAGGATATTTTTGTCTAATGCCAAAGTTTCCTGGGAAGAAAAAAAAATACAAAACTTTAAAATCCTTATTTATCTTTTCTATTCTGGTATGTCTGTAAGAAATATTGTCTCCCATATAAGGGTTAGGAATTTCCATTGATATTTTAAATTCTGAGGTAATTTGCTGATGTTAATTTGCTGTAGATCTTAATGAATGTCATGATGTTAACCTACAGTGTTGGGGACATAGCTAAAAGAAAAACTAAAAATTTTTCTTACATAGTTTAGAGGTGTTAATGTGACTTTAATTTCTCTCTACCCTTAACCGTATAACTTATATTGCAGAAATTGGAATGGGATTAACAGGATTTGGAGTGTTTTTCCTGTTCTTTGGAATGATTCTCTTTTTTGACAAAGCACTACTGGCTATTGGAAATGTGAGTTTCTTAATATATATTTTTACTAAATTTATAAGGAAGTTTCTACTACAAATGAACCTTTTGTCAAATCTGGAAGAAAGAACTCATATTTAATTACTATTACATTTTTCTATTTCTATCAGGAGTAAAATCAATCAGCTTCCTATTTAAATAAAAGATAGCACTCAGTGGGGTTTTCTGATTCTATAACCACCCTGTTAAATGTTTGTTACGTGATTTATAGTACATTGAATGAAGGCTACCTCTAAATAGGAGTTCAAAATCTATGACTTGATAGTTCTGTGTCTTGGTAAATTCATTAAAATGTTAAAAGTAAGACTTCACATTTGATTGATACACATAAAATGAACAGATTTTAATAATCTTAAAACCTTTAAAAACTGTATGTCTGCGTTGTGAGCTGACTTGCTTAGAAAGAGCAGATACTGTTTACTTGGAATGTGTAGTGCACTATCCAGGTGTGGGAGTTGTGCAAGAGATCCAGAAATGGTAACTTCGAAGAAGGCAATAGATACCATTCAGGCTTTTAGTTGCAAATATGAAAGGGTGAGAGAGAGCAAAGTTACTCTGTGAAATATTTTTCATTAGAGAAGGTTAACGGAGGAGGGAAACGAACACAGGAAAAGGCAGGGTGTTAGTAAATCACCATTTCTCGACCACATCCAAGAAAATACAGAAAATATACATACATGTTTACTATCTGGTTGTATTTCATTTCTGCTGCCACCAGATACTCTAATATTAATAGACAGAATCTTCTCCTGGCTTTACAGTGTTGTTTCTGCTGTCAGCTTACCTGCATCAGTATTTCTCCCATCTACAGATCCTCCCAGAGCCTTGGTCAGTACTTCAGACCCAGGAGGAGTGCCTCTGGGTGGCGCATTTACAGCAGCTTCCTTGTCTGTGCCTCGCCAGCTCCTCTGCTAGACTAAGTCGCCCCCATCCAGCAAAAGCTGGGGTAGTGAGGACAAGTGCAGGTGCCCGTTGATAACATCTCATCTTTGTTTCCTTTTCTCCATTTCATCATGATAGAGGAATGAAAGAATTAGGATACAACTACACTCTAACATGCTTGACTCACTCTTTGGTTCTGCTTCTTGGTAGTGCATTGCAGTTCTCTGGCCAGTTGCCCACATTAAAAGCCAAACAAATGTGCTTCTTTTTATTATATTTAGCTTTGACCTTTACAAATTTATGCAGTGTGTTTAACTACTTTTTCTATGTTGCATTTTCTCTCTCTCTTAGGTTTTATTTGTGGCTGGCTTGGCTTTCGTAATTGGTTTAGAAAGAACATTCAGATTCTTCTTCCAAAAACATAAAATGAAAGCTACAGGATTTTTCCTGGGTGGTGTATTTGTAGTCCTTATTGGTTGGCCTTTGATAGGCATGATCTTCGAAATTTATGGCTTCTTTCTCTTGTTCAGGTGAGACACTCATTTTACTCTGTTGTGATAAGCTGGTATATCTGATAGTTATTACAAAAACACATATTTGTATCAGTGTAAGATAATTTCCTTTAATTTTTGTTTAGCTTGAATCTTTTATTATAATTTTAGATCAATTATAAAAATGTTTCTCAAATGTAACACTTGTCTAAATAAGGGTAAACTCTCTTGTAAGGTATTTTCAATGAATAAAAATCATTTTATTGGCATTGTAAGACATTATCTTTGATATTTTCATGAACTGAGCAGTGATAGATAGATAGACAGACAGACAGACAGACAGACAGGTAGATACCATAGATAGATCCGAAATTTTATTATGTAAAACCTAATACTTTGTAATTCAAATGGCAGTCTACTTGATAGCAATTTGTTTAGTGCATATACATAGAAAATTCTCTACCAAATACACCATGGGAGATTTGGGTAAATTAATACTTTGAAATGCTAGTTAGCAAGTAAATAAACAATGTGCATGTGAAAAAGTACCTGTAAGTACAGTTGGTCTTCATTATTTATTCAAGAAATGCGTAGTCTTTGTCATCTTCTACTGGGTACTATATTACACAACACCCATAAACAGTAATTAAGTGCCAGATCTGCTTTAGAGAATTTCTCATTTCTAATGTGGCACATACCAGTAGGATACAATCATAATGTTATAGGTCTGTGTGTAAAATATTGCAATCTCATAATTAAGGAATTAATAAATTTCAGGCAGAGGAAAGAAATGTTAACTGATAAACTGGACCTTAAAGAATGGGTCAGAAGAATCCATCCCATAAATGAAGGAAGGACAGACATTTGACTGACAGAAGGAACAGAGAGGGTCTGGAAAATACACAGCTTTTCTGAAAAGAATAACCAGTCCAACAAGACAGGAGCATGGGATAAACGAAGGGAAATGGTTGGCAGTGAGACTAAAATGGAAGTCTGGAATCAGGCTGCAGGCTCTTTTTGAATGACTTGTTACTTTATTTTCTTTCCAAATCTGAACAATGTTTAGGATGGATGGGGCGCACAAAGATTTTTAAATTAGAAGTGATACAGCCAGACCAGTGTTTTGAACAGATTGTTCTAACATCAGGATAAAGTGTGTTTTGAAAAAAGAGAAACTAAAGGCAAGGAAGCCAGTTCAGAAGTCCTTGATGTAGTAGAGAATATAGAATAACAATAATCTGAGTAATCTGAGTGTATGGCACAGCTACATCTCATTGCACTCTACGCACATTTTGCTGTTTACATTTGTAGTAATTTATGATTCTGAGTTTGAAGTCACTAAAACATGCACAACTTTCATAGGGTCCTTTCTTTTTACTTAGTTGGTGATTGATATTTGTAATAGGAAAAGCCATTTTAAGAGTATTTTTTCTGTCTCTCAGGGGCTTCTTTCCTGTGGTTGTTGGCTTTATCAGAAGAGTGCCAGTCCTTGGATCCCTCTTAAATTTACCTGGAATCAGATCAGTAAGTAATCATGTATTTAGCAGTAGATTTTCTAAACCACCAAAATGAATACATTTTGATGCTTTTTACTTCAAGAAATATGAGTAATTGATACATGATTAAATGATGAGTTTTTCATTACGATATAAATGATTACCTCACATAGACCATGGCTCCCAAAAATACCAGAAAATAATCACTGCTAAACCTATAAAACATAAAATTTTGTTTCACCGTTTCCATTTTTAGTATTGTTTGCTATTTTTACTGTTATTCAGAGTGATATGCTGTGCTGCTTTTCTCTTGGAGAGTTCAAGACATTTTTCAATTAACTCTTTTATAATCCCTAAATTTAGATACAACAATATAAAAAAGAAACCGTTTTTACTTGCAAATACATCCTTAGATTGTATCACCAAATAGGGGAGATAAGACTGTGCTCCGGTTCTATCTGCTGGTTTGAGCAGTCTTGTTAGATCTGTTTCTCCAGGCCAGGCCTGGTTTCCATCTTGATAAAATGAAGGAATCTAGTCACATAGAAAATAAACGTTGAGAAGAGAACATTTTTTGGAGGTTGACAAATGAAGTTTCATCCACCCAATGTTTGGTACTTTGTGCTGCTAGCCTGAATAAAGATTGCCCCATCTTATCGAGACTGAGAAGGACTTTCAGGATTCAACTTCTTTATTACCTCTTTTGGGAAAGCTCTTCTGGCCCCCTGTCATTGGCTCAGGATGAAAGCCTGTAGCATCCCTGTGCACAGCTCTTTCATAGCATTTACCACTGCTTCAGTTGTCAAAAAAAGGCTTCTGTGTGAAACTACAGTCCTCGAGGGTAGACGCGGATTGTATTTGAGTCATTCTTCTTACTCCAAGTACCAGTGTAACACTGGCATATAAGGGAAATTCAGAACATTTTTAAAGGTTGGAGATGTAGCTCAGTGGCAGAGCATTTGCCAGCATGCATGGAGTCCTGGGTTCAATCCCCACCACCACAAAAGAAAAAAAAACTGAATGAGCGAAGGGTAGTATTTTGTTTACCCCAGAGAACATACCTACCTCACAACTTTGGGGACTTTTAGCCTGCCTCTTTAAGTTTTAACACAAAATGAGATCTTTAAATTCAAAAAGAATCTAGGTAATCTGTAGTTCAGCAGAGCTGAAGAGAATCTTTTTGGCCCCAGATCTGACCCAGGTCAGAAGTATCACTGGGATGCATGTACTTTTTTGGATCAGTTTCGAAGTTCCAAATCTATTTTGAACATCAAAATAGAAGGATCTTAAAGACATGTTAAAAAGACCTCTTGTTTTAGTTAGGCCCGAAGAGTCTCTCTGCTTCCTAAAGTTGTTTACAAACTTTTATAACTGTTTTTAGAGAGAGGATCCATGGCGGTAGTTGAATTTTAAAAGAGGTAAAGGGAGGCTTACCCAGAAGAAAATAAATACACTGTAAGCCTAATCCCATTTCCATCCACAGGTTAATTTTAGAATCCAAACCCTAGAGCTAAGGCAGCCGAAATATTTGAAGTTAACTTTGGAGAAAGAATATTGTACTTTTTCTTCACTGAAATTTACCTTGAAATCCTAATGTATCTATGAATACTTTTGGAGCAACGTTTAGTATATCATTTACCTATTTGTGATAATATGAAATGTTGATTCCTAGACATGTAGGGGTATGTTCTGATTTCATTTGCCATCTAGCTCCAATCTCATATAGTAGTAATGTTTATATTTAAAATAACTTTTGAATTTACTGAAACTTCTACTTAAAGATTTGTCATTGTTTGTGTCCTTAATTTAAGAATTCTGCAGTATTTTCATAGATGGACACACAATACAATACATAATGTTTCCTCTCATAGTCCATCATTATAATGATTGAGAATGTGAAATGTGGGTTGGGGATTTAGCTCAAGGGGAAGAGCACTTACTTAGCAAGTGTGAGGCCCTGAATTCAATCCCCAGTACCCAAAAAAAAAAAAGCAAAACAAAAACAAAAAAAAAGAATGTGAAATGATATTAAAAAAATGGTTTGATGATTGGTAGAATTTGATGACTTTATAACCATTTTGGTTATATAACTTTTAATATCTCTACTAACTATATTCTTTGTTTTAATCTTTACATCACCATCTGGAATGCTGATGAAAGCCAAACTGCTTTTTATTTGGGGTGGAGTAACCAAAATAAATAACCATTTACATTGATGTGTGTTAAAATTTATATTTAGTGATTGTAAGTTTATGTTTGCATCATTCAATCTGTTTGAATGCCATTGTCACTTTCAGTCTGAAGTCCAAAATACACATTTAAAATATTTTTAGTCGATAGCTATTGTTAATAATCGAACTTAATGGAGTTAAATCTGTTTGTTCAAAGACTACGTAGGCCCAGAAGAGACCCACAGTAATGGTCAGTGGAAATACCTTATTGGGTTCATTAATGCATGAATGGCTGGCATTTCAAGTTTTTATTTTTTATTTTTTGTTAAGCTAGCAGTGTTAACTTCATTTTATACAATTTTTTTATTCATTGTGTTGCATTTTCATGTTGCACCCTAAATTCATATGTATAACATGTCATGCAAATACAACTTTTAGAAAAAAAAATTTATATACATTTATGTGTCAGAAAGATGGTGGTGAGTAATACTGGATCAACCATTGTCAGTCATACCTTAACTTTCCACAAATCTTCTTGTAAAGCTGGTTTTTTCAATCAACATTTGAAGTGTTGATGTGATGTCTTATAACGCCGTAGGCTTTCTTTAATTTTCTGTTTTCTCCTTACAGTTTGTAGATAAAGTTGGAGAAAGCAACAATATGGTATAACAACAAGCAAAATTGAAGACTCATTTAAAATATTGTATTATTTATAAAATCCTTTGAAGAATATTCAGCACAAACTTAAATTACATGAAATAGCTTGCAGTGTTCTTTACAGAAGTTTAAAATGTGTAGCCTACAAAGTACCAACAACAATTAGCAAAGAACCAGTGAAAACAGGCTTCTGATCAAGTGGTCGGGGAGTCACCAAGCAAACTGAGGGAGATTACGTCCATGTTACAATGCAGATTGGAACTCCGGAAGGCCGTTTTTCTTGTCTTTCTGCAATTCGCAAAACACAGCCATCCTTAGAAAACTGTGGTGCCTCTTACTTGTTTTTATTTTTAAGGTTCGGGAGCAACCCTAAGCGTTCGCTGTTTAGAAATAGCCACTGTGGTGGCAGAAATATTTCCAGTTGCACTGTGTCTCTGAAAGTGATGCATGAGTTGGATGGGATTATGTCATTTTGATGTATTCAACATCAAGGAAAGCCCAGTTTTTGTGTTATGAATCACTTTTTTTTTGTAAACGTGATTAAAATAAAATTTTTGTGGTTCTTCTGAAACAATATTTTAAAGCCAAGTAAAAACTCTAACTAGATGTTCTAGGTCATCCTTTGCTAGCTTTTAGCCTCTAAATTCCAGCTGACAAAGCGCTTTTTTGGTCAGTGACACACTCGGGAAACACTCGCACTTCTTCCCATCTACGCGTCTGTCCGTGTCGTTCGTTACATACAAGCATCTAGCAGAAAGCATCCTCGGCCGGGAAGCCGTCTGTTACACAGCCGGTTTCTTTGAATAGTCTTATTTAAGTTACTAAATGATGGATACCAAATGGATTTTCCCATCATGTAGTGGTTTTTCTTTAGTTTTTCACTTTTAAACTCAGCAGTGCTGTATGACTTTTTTGTAAATTCAAATAACTTTTGGTAACATTTAAGACATGTAACATGTTAAAAAGCTAAGCCTACAACTGTTGTTTAAGGGCTGCTCTGTAATGAGTTTTCCCATATTTTAAACTTTTTCCATAACACACAAGAGTCAGAATGTTTGCTTCACATGATCACTCTCGACCTTGAGTTAGTGGAGAAAATATCTGAGTTCACATGCTAACATTATTTTACTGTAATTAAACTGGCTGTGGTTTCTTAAAAACATGTTTTCTCTTTCTTCTTCCATTGCTGATTGATAATAAGAAACAACAGTTGTTTCCTTATTTTTCCAAGGTGGTAGCTTTTGTTGTAGATGTAGGAACACATTTCAATATCCATAGTACTATTTGTTTTTTGACTAATGATTGCACTATTTATTTTTTTAACAGTTTCAGAGCTTCTTAACACATAAAAGCATAATTGAAATTTGTGGTATTTATTTACAAACATGTCTACAAAATATATGAGCTTTTTTTTTTTTTTTTAGTTATATCTCAGAATGCACAAAGAACTCCCAATCTTGCTCGTCTACGGAAGGAAACACTTGGCATATAGGGTAATGGTTCAGTCTTGTGGATTACTGTTGCGTTTGGTACTTGCATCTGACTTTATGATGTAATCTGTGAAAATACGACACATGGAGACTCCTACCTCAATAGTTCCTGAAATTAGAGACCTAGTGTTGTGTCTGATGTTCTTCAAAAAAAGTACTATCCTCACTTGGAAAGTGTCAAATATATATACTTTGAGAACTGACTTATATAAGGTGCCCTGTAGGACTCTTATACATATTTTTGACTGACCCATATTAGTTACAGTGGCTAGATATTTCTCCCTTTTTAGAGCAAGAACAGCATCTGTTAGTGTAAGGAACATCTGTATCATTTAACTCCTTTGTAGACATGAATTTCTATCACAGTGTTCTTTGCACTGTTAACAGCTATCCCTTTTTCAACAATCTTATTTCAGAAAGCATTATGGGACTTGAAGAGATTTGTAATCTCTGTGTCCTTAGGCTGAGGGGCTGGAGTGATTTTTGGTTCCTGGTAAGTGTGCAGTTAGTATCAAATGTGAGCACAGCACTGCTTGGCAGCATATATTTCTTATTCAGAACCTTGATGAGGCTCTGTTTTTAAACATACTGGCCTTCTGACAGAATCCTTGTCTTTCTTCCTTTCTGAAGTCAGCCTTCTGTCTTTGTGACGAAAATGTACTTTTGTTTTTCTATAGAGATGGAGGAAAAGGTCTAATACTACATAGCCTTAAGTGTTTCTGTCATTGTTCAAATGTATTTTCTGTAACAGAAACATTTGGAATGTCTTTCTTTTCCTCTTACAAATTGTAATTCATCATATACTGCTGCTTTAAAAAGTCTCAGTCAGAGTATATAATCTAACAATTGAATATTGTAAATACACTTGTCTTACCTCTCAATAAAAGGGTACTTTTCTATTAATTGGTGGTGCAGTATATCTTTATTTCAGAATTCTAAAGTTTAACACTAAAAAAACCCCACCTCATTTCTTAAAAATTGCAGTTTTCTTCATGTCTATGAAGTGGTCTTAACATCTTTTATTTCCTTTTTGAGGGGGTGCTGGGGATCAAACTCAGAGCCTTGCACTTGCTAGTCAAGCAGTCTACCACTTGAGCTAAATCCCCGGCCCCTTCCAAATTTGTAATGTAATCACATATACAAATATACCTCAAATAAGTAAAAGCACTCTTAAATTTGAAAAGTATAAAAAAAGAAAATGCCACTTGCCTTGGCCAATGTGCTATTTAAGAAAATCAGACTCGGCTGAGTGCAGCAGCCCATGCCTGTAATCCCAGGCTGAGACAGGAGGATCACAAATTTAAGCCCAGCCTGGGCAACTTAGAGGTTTAGTGAGACCCTGTTTCAAAATAAAAGGGTCGGGGGGAGAATATACTTCATATGCAGGCCTGGGTTCAATCCCCAGTACTGCAACAGAGAAAAACACTAAGGTCTGCTCAGCATTTGGTTCTTCAACAGACTTTGTCGTGAGTATCTCCAGAGAAAACTCCTGTGCCGAATGAGACCCAGGAGAGTAAGCTGTGGCACCCATCCACGAAGAGTGCAACTTTAACTTGACGTGTGAAATCTTAGCCTCATTTCTAAATAATACATCCTGAATTGCACTGCAAATAAATGGTGGCAGAAGAATTTGTGGTCTGTGTATCCTAACCCTGTATTCTCCCCATCCAGACATTAAGACTGTTTAGACTTCAGCTCTCTGACTGATTCTGTTTTCAGAAGGTGTCTTTGGAGGAAAAAAAAATGTCATCAGTACTAACTCCGGAAGGTTTTCCTGAACATACGATTTCTTTTGCAACTCCATATATGTATTGAACTTTTCAACTTACCATAACGAGTTTTTCTTTCCCTTTTGGGGGGAAAGAACTTTATTGTAAGCCTAAACATGTAGAAGTGTCACCGCTATCTGCGTATCTAGAAGCCTGCTATAGAATTTTTGTTGCTGTAGGCAACTGAGGCAATTTACTGAAAGCTGCTATGATTGCTACAATTAATTCCAAAATTTAAAGAGCGAGCAGTGAACTTAGACATAAGTGCAGAAGTGTTTATATAACTTTTTTGTGAAAAAGGAAGCAATATATCATTACTTAAGTATCTGTGACCTAAACAGAATAACTTTATGTCTGCAGTGTTTTAATAATAAATTTTGTTAAGGCCAAAAATCGCTGCCCATCTCTACCCCTGATGTACCCAGTAAGTGAATGCAGTAATTATGTTGTAAGCCTATTGTCAGGGGAACTGAAGACTCAGGTCTGTTACTAAATAAATATCTAGCTTATCTCTCTGATGTCTTATGGTCTTGGACTAAATAAGGTCCCACCTCTGTCCTCCTACCTTGCCCCTGTAAGAGGCTGGACACAGAAGCAGGGTGCCTGGAATTTATTGACTGACATGCTTCTCCATGACCAGACTTTTACTCAGCTCTCAAGGCCTAATTAAAATGCCACTTTGATCACATCTTTCCTGACCCACTCAGTCTAAGCTTAGTCTTTTCATAGAACTATCTACTTGCTTTGTTAATGGAAGAGATTCTTGATGTTTAAGATCTCTCCTTACATTTCTATCTCTAGTTTCCGGCAGTTGGTAGGCGCCTAGTAAATGTTGGTTGAATAAATGAGAGTCAATTATTCCCGTTTTTGTGTTACTGTCACTCCTGACCATCTCTTGAATGTTGAAGTCAGCTTCACGGAGCAGATTTCTGTCAGCCGTAAAGAATGATCCGGCCCCTGCAGAAGTCTAACAGTCTGCTTCACATTCCCTGTGACCTGAGAAACTGACCCCCAGCACATCGGTGGACAGACAGAAGGACTCACGGAGGAAAGACTGCCTCCAGACTGGCGGCTTGGCTGCCTTTTCTTTTACTGGAAAAGGAGGCTCCCGAGAAGGCTACTGCAGAAGTTTTGAGGTGACTGTCAGCTTCCCTTTCTCATGAAACTTTTAAAAAAAAAAGGTTTTGTTGTGGTGGTTCTCTCTCCAGAAGGCGGATTTGTAATTGGAGTTTCCATTATAGCATGAAACTATCCACAGGAGAAAATTACAAAGTGACCTTATACCTCAAATGAAGATGGGCCAGAAATAGTGCTGTGAAACAGACCTCAAATAGACCCCAGAGGAGTCTGGGCAGCGCTCTCTCTCAGGTGTGAAACGGTACTGATGGTAGGGAATAAGCGCATCCCTGAAGAAAAGCACTGTGGTGTGGTCCTCTGAGGTAGCTATGAGCGCTGGTCTCGTGAATCCATATCCTCATTCACACTCTGCTAACCCGAACCTCTCTTCTGTCACCAAAAAAAGTAATTTGGGCATTTCAATACCAGAATAACCATACTGTCCGCTCTCAATAGCTCCTTTTCCAAGACCACAGTTGCCTTCCATCTGTGCACAGAAACCACTATCTTTGAGACGGTGCATTTCAAGAGTGACAGTAACTGTCTAAATGGAGCCTGAGCACCTTACAAGTCCACTGTAAGAATCTAGATAGCATCACTGAGGAGGACAAACTGGTCTACCCTGAGTATGCCTTTTTCAAAGATTTAGTAGACTACTGGCTCTACATCTGCTGCCTGGTCATTCTGTAAGCAGAATAAAATTCAATAGTTTACCTATCATCTGATTTGTAGCAAATAAAGTAGCCCATCTCTTGGTTTAGTTCTATGTGAAAAGTTTTGTGATTTAACGAAACCACCAGGGGCCAATTCCCTGTGAAAGCCTTTGAGAAGAAACATTCTGACACATTATTCTTGACAAGACTACAATATTGATCACACGTCAAACCATTCTCTTCACTTCTGCCGATGAAACTGAAAATGGCAACTCTGACGTAAAACATCTACTTGTGAATTCACCAGCTAAAGTATTATCAACAAAGTGCATTTGTTTTTCCTCAGATTGAAAGTTCAAAATATGTTTTATTGGTGATTCATTTTTCTTGTCCCTCTTCCTAAAACCTTTGTGTGCTCTTGGTATAAAAGAGAAAAGTCATTTTACTTGTCAGTCAATCTACTTATTGGGTTTCACGTATTACTTCATTTAAAACAAACATAGCACATTTGATATAATTTAGGGCTCTTTTTTGGAGGTAGTTTTTTTTAGGTAGTTTCTACAATCCTTTGAAATTAAAATCTTAAAATCAAATATTTAAAATGGAATGACAATTTATCACTTTCAATGGTTAACTCATCCTTAGGTTTGTTTGTTTGTTTTTAATCCCCTTCTAATTCACCAACCAAACCTCTGGTTTTATGTCAAGTCTAAGTATCAAGCATCCAAATTCCAATCTGTCTTTTCCAAGAATTTGCACGTAGAGAACATCAGCCCTTCAAACACCAATCCCAAATGAAACTTAGCTATTCTGTCTTCGAACTCACTAATATTTCTATTTCTTGCCATTCTCCCTGCTAGGCAGACTCTATGGTTTACTTCTGCTCGTTTCCTATATCCTAAGTTTTGCTAGTCAAAATGTCCAAGACTCAGTAGCATCCACCAGTGCCACCTGGAAGTTAATTAGAAATGTGGAATTATAGGCCACAGCCCAGGAGTGCTGAATTCAAAACTGCATTTCCAAAAGATTCCTAGCTGATTTTTATGGATGTTAATCCCTGGGAAGTACTGCCCTAACTTAGAAGGAACTGCTGTGCTCTAAATGTCTATGTCCCCTAAAATTCCACATGTTGACAGTCTAATCCGCAATGCAATAGTACTTAGAGGTGGGAGCTTTGAGAGGTGAGTAGGTCAGCAAGGCAGAGTCCTCACGAGTAGATTAATGCCCTTACAAAAGAGCTGTGGGGAGCTAGTTTGCCTCTCCCACATGTGACGATGCGGCAGGAAAGTCAATGGTCCTGAGAACTAACCATGTTATTGTCGAAGACTTCTTAGGCCTTCAGAACTGGGTAGTGAATTTCTGCTATTCAAAAGCTGCTCAATTGTGTTAGCTTTCTGTTACCATAACAGATACCTGAGATGATCAATTTATGAAGAGAAAAGGTTTCTCTGGCTCACAGTTTTGAAGACTTCAGTTCACAATACAGTGGACTCATTGCTTTTAAAATGTGGCAGCACACCATGATGGTAGCTCATGCCAGGGAGGCAAAAGAGGAAGAGCAAGAGGCTGGATCCCACTCTACTTCAAGGCCATGACCCCGAGGACCTGAAGGTCAACCACTGGCCCCAACTTCCAAAGAACCTACCACCGCTCAATAGCACTACTCTGTAGAGTAAGCCATCAACACATGGGCCTTGGGGAGACATGTAAGATCCAAACTATTTATCTCAGTTACTTTTCTCATTGCTGAGACAAAACACCTGATATCCGAAGTTAAAGGAGGAAAGGTTTATTTTGGCTTACAGTTTGTAGAGGGTTCAGTCCATAATGGGTTGGCTCCAAGGCAGGGTGGCATGGCGGAGGAATAATGGTCCCTGGAGTAGCAGTGCAGGCAGAAGGCAGTAAAGCACACTCAGCCACCTCATCTTAGAAAAGGGGCCAAACACCCTCCCTGGAAGAAAGATAGCCTCTTTAATAAATGGTGCTGGAAAAACTGGCTTTCCACAAACTAGACCCGTATCTTTCCCCATGCACTAAACTAAAATTAAAATGGATCAAACACCTAAATATTAAAACAGAAACATTAAATAGGCTAGAAGATAGAATAGTTAGCACTCTAGAGGTTTCTTTACATAGGTATAGGCAAAGACTATTAACAAAATTGCAATCACACAGGAAATACTGCAAAGAATTAACAACTGGGATCTTGTCTTATTAAAAAGCTTTTGCACAGCAAAAGAAACCACCAACAGAGTGAAGAGACAACCCACAGAACAGGAAAAAACTTTGCCAACAGTTGTGCAAAGACAATATCTAGAATATATATCTAGAATATATTAAGAAGTCAAAAAAAATCAGACCACCCCAAATTTAAAGACTCAATCCAAAAATGGGCATCTGAAATTAATAGATGCTTCTCAGATGAAGAAGAAGAAATGGCAAATAAATAGGAAAAAAATGTTCAACATCACCAGTCATTCAAGAGATGCAAATTAAAACACTGAGATTCCATCCCACTCCAGAAAGAATGGCTATTATCAAAAAATCAACCAATAACAAATACTACTGGGGCTGTCGGGGAAAAAGGAACCCTTTTCCACTGTTGGTGGAAGTGAAGACTGGTGCAACCACTGTGGAAATCAATGTGGAGATTTCTGAAAAAAACTAAAACCAGAGGTTCCATTTGTCCTAGATATTCCCCTTCTTGGTATCTTCTTGTAAGAATTAAAAGCATAATACCACAGTGATATATGCACATCCGTGTTTATAGCAGCACAGTCTGTAATAACTCAAACTTGGAAACAGCCCAAATGCCCATCAACAGATGGATGGATAAAGAAGATGTGGTTCTTTTATATAATGGAGTACTACTGCCCCATAAAGAAGGATAAACTTGAGACATTTCTAGGTAAATGGATGCACCTCGAGACCATACTCTAAAATGAAATAAATACAGCTTTGGTAAATTATTTCCTCATTTGCCCAGTGCTGAGGCCAAAAATCTAAGCAGTATCCTTGATTTCTTTTTTTCATACTCTCATATCCCATTTGTCCACACGTCCTGTATTGTCTACCTCCAACATGTATCTGAAATTCACTTATATCTCTCCACTCTCTGCTACTTCCACTCTAGTCTAAGCCGTATCTTCTTTGGCTGATAACCATGTTCCATACATACTAGCCCATTGCTTCCTTGCCAACTCCATTTCAAAGTGCTGTCTTTCCTATTCCTTGTACAAGTCAATCTCTTTCCTTTCCCAGAGTTTTGTTTTTCTGTTTTCCTGCCTAAAAGGCCTGGAATACTAATTCGTACCCATTTATCCCATGTATGATCTCACCTTATCCTTCAAAAATCCCCTTGACTTTTATTTGCACTGAAGTAGCCCACCACTTACCCTACCATATCAACTTGTTTACTTGCACTTAATAATTTAAAACATTCTGTATTTTACCTTATTCATCCGTCTACCGGTTCCAACTGTTTTTAGATTAAATTTTTATTCTTATTGCTACATGTGTGCAGTAAATAATAACTCAGTTCCTCATGGGGAGTTGGTATATGTACATGCCACATCTTAATTCTTTTTCATCGCTTTCTTCTCTCCTCCCCCCTCAAATGTTTCTGAGCAGAAGATAAGCAGGAAGCAATCTTTTTAGTGAGTGGCTGTGTCTGTTGAACCCAAAGGAGGATCATCTGACATGTGGCAGGCATTCAACAATTATTTATTATATAATTGGCTGAATGGATAATTAAGTTTATGACTGACGTCCAATTCCATTGAGCATCCCTAAGCTTTTCGTTTGTACACAATGATCCACCTTCAGCCATCAGTGAGAGCTTGATAGTTACTTATCTTACTTCGTTCATTTACTTTTGAGTTTGCCTTGGACTACTGATCATTTTCATTAATGTTAATGATGATAATAAAACGCACTGGGCAGCTAACAGGAAAAGCAAAGGCAGAGAGCCTGACACACTCAGAATGTCTCCTGGCTCATGTGATCAATATCTAACCAAATGATGTCCACCCATCGATCATTGCTCCACTTCCTGCAGTTGAATCTCCCTGACGGGATCATTAGGTGCCCTGCATCTTGACGACTTGACATATTGTCCCTGTGGGAACCCCCCATCTACGCAAATGGGCAGGTGTCCGTGACACTAAGACTTTAAAGCCCCAAATTCAGAATGAGATTAGAAAACTCCCCGGAAAAGTTAATGCTATCACAGGGCTCTGGAAAGGGGCAGAACATGAAAGTAAGTAAACATTTACTCGCTTTATGCACTTGAGACTTTTTAGGTATTTTATGAAAAGCTTTACAGCTTTCTGTTTTATGTCTCATGAGTATTTCAGGGGCCTAATGGTATTTGAACAATACTCCTATAAAATCGCAGAATCATTTGATTTTACTGAGAAAAAAAATTTTCATTTATTCACCTGTTTGGTTGAATTGATAATAATATGCCTCTAAATAATATTTAAAGCTGGACTCTATGTGTTAACTAGAATCGAGAGTGGGAAAACATCTCCCTGTACTGAGTATTGGGGCAGAGCAGAAGCGAGGGATTTGCAAGCGTGCAGGCATCAGGGAAGGGCGCAGAAAATCCTACGCCCCCCCCCCAATGACCCTCTCTGGTCACTCGATTCATGTAGGGACCCAGAGGTCTGGCAGCAACGACCTTGGCTCTTCTCCTGGTGTTTTCTGTCCTGGGAGACTCCCACAGCGCCCCGCAGGTAATCAGATGCAAAAGCAGAGCCCACCACTGTGCATTCCTTCTTTCCTTCTCCTCCCTCCCCTGTTTCTAAGACAAGACTGGCTGCAGGGTTTTATTAACTTGGCTTCTCTCCTCCCCGGCTCCTAGAGACCTTTGGAGAGAAGGAACTGGACTCCTCAAGCTATGCTCTACCTGAAGGGGGCACGTGAGTTCCCACTACTGGGCTCTTCCCAGTCACTGAGCCCCTCCGGGGTGCGTGCGCCCAGGAAAAGATCGCGGGAGAGGGATGCGGAGGGGATTAGATCGGACTAGGCGCCCTTAAATAGCTGAGGCCCTCCAGGTCTCGGTAATCCAGTAAAAGGTGGATGAAGGAGGGAGGAGAAGAGATCTTGGCGCAAGTGGGGGCGCTGGGGGCTGCCTGGCTGCGCACTGGGCCGGGCTCGGGAGGCCCCTGCCGCCCGGCACCCCGACCCCAGCCCCGTCTCGCCTGTGCAGAGGGGCGCCGCTTCCTCTCCGACCAGAGCCGCAGGAAGGACCTCTCGGACCGGCCGCCTGCAGGTGGGTGGCGTCGGGCAGCGCGCAGACCCCGCGCCCGGGAGCGGGATGCGGCCGTGGAGTTGGGGGCGAGTTATCCAGGGACGAGCCAGGCTCGCTCAGCTCGGAGGGGTCGGTGGTGCACGCCTGTAATCCTGGCACTCCTGGGAGGCTGAGGCGAGAGGATTCCAAGTTCGAGCCCAGCCCGGGCAATGTAGTGACTTAGCAACACCCTTTCTCAAAGTTTTAATGGAAAAATGTAAATAAAGTTGTTGAAAATAAGGAGGGAGGAGGAGTGCAAGGGGTTCGGGGAAGAGGGGGAAACCAAGATACATCATGTACAGGTACAAATTAACTATAATGAAGGTGATCATTATGTATACAATGTACCAATACACGTTCTTGGTTTAAAAAAAAAAAAAAAGACGGAGAAGGAGGACCAGGGTTATAGCTTAGTGTGAAGACCCTGAGTGCAAACCCTAGTACCGGAAAACAAAAGCAAAATACTGTGCAATTGTCTCTAGAAATGCACCTGCGCACTGGTGGCAGTATCTCTACAAAGTGTATCCTTAAACAATATTATTACTAAAATAATTACTTTTCCTAGGACCTTCAAATGTATGTCTCTAATAACTACTAGGTAGAGCTATCAAAAGGTTCAAATCAAAAATGGTTAAGTGAAGGCCATGAGAATGGGGCGAGGGACTGTTATTTTTCACGATAAACTTTTCCATGGGAATAAATTTAAAAATTAACAATTCAGTTGATTTGTGTAAAATTGTAGATTTCAAATGCTAAGTGTAAAAAACAGACTTACCTTGAAAAATATTAAACATCATCGTGCATATAGTAGGCACTTAACATACTCGTTCTATGCTTTGTGAAGCTTGCACTGCAGTTTGTTTGTTTTGTGAGGGTAGGAATTGTTTTCCAATTTCAGTTGCCCCCAAATTAAATATCCAGTTTTGTGTCGAATCAGGGCAATGTGTCTCCTGTCTATTAAACTTGAAATCACTTTGAGTATTTAGCAGATGTTTCTTCAGTTAAATAATTACTTTGTATGTGACCAGGAATGTAGATTATTGTCTCACATTCCTTTGGAAAGAATAAGAGAGCACGTAGAAAAGGCTCCAGTCAGGACCACACCTAAATCTTTCTGCCCAGACATCCCATCTAAAGCTGTGAAAAGAGAAATTTCCCATGGGCTCTTCTTTTAATCCTGCTTGCATTTATGGAATTCTCTTTAGTACAGTATATAGTTTAGAAAATTCTCTTCCATACCCTGTATGTGGACACAACATAATCAGCTGTAAGTCATTTTCGAGGGAAATGTGTTAAAACAAACAAATAACAAAAATTAAAAAAAAGTGTTCTATTTGCATAGGGATCAAAAATCTGTTTCATAGAGCTTGTTCTGCTATTGTAGCCTACTGGACTAGGATAATTTATATGAATATTGAGAGGTTAATAGAATCTGTATACATTTTTGTTTCTCCAGAGAGACGAAGCCCAAATCCCCAACTATTACCTCTTCCAAAGGCTGCATCCCTCTTCCTCAGTTTGCTGCAGAAACACCAAGAAGGTACAAATACGATGACTTACTTTTGGAATTCTGTATTAAGTGCAGCCTCCTACCCCCACATCATAGAGATATTTATTCTATATCCAGTATAACCAGTTATAACCAGATATTATATTCTATAACCAGTATATTATATTCTATCCCAGATGCTAGTTATTGGAGCGCCGGCATGGTTCTCAGAAATCTTACAGTGAAACAGTGAAAAACAGTTGAATAATGGATAATGGATGTTCTATCCAAGATCATCTCTTTTTTTCATTGAAGATTTAAAACACTGACCAATTTTTGAAGTCAGTAGGAAAAGAGCTGTGACAGAATGGTTGGCAGTGATGTTTCAGATTTGATTGCTGGAAAGATGGGCAGAGCCAGAAAGCAAAGTGAACTGTAATACTGAAGGGAGGGCTAGTTTTAAAGAGGAGGAAGGATGCCCCTTATAGGTGTCTTTTTCAAGTCTTTTTGCAAAACAAATACAATTCTCTAATTAACGAAGTTCTCCCAGTGGCTCGTCACTGACGAAAGGTGAAGAAACAAAATAGTATTAGTCTAAATTGATGGGAAATTTTGGATTCCCATATGATATATTGATCATTAGTTTCCTGTACTATTTTTATTCTAAAGTTCCCAAGTAGTATTTGGAAGGCCTTTATGTAGTGGATTTTTACTTCGGTGGAATTTAAACTAGGTTACTTTTCTGTTTGGGTATGATTTTTTTCTTTCTCTTTAAATTCCTTTTTGTTTTTTGGAGCTGGGGATCGAACTCAGGGCCTTGCACTTGCTCTGCAAGCGCTCTATCACTTGGGCTAAACCTCCAGCCCCTCTTTCTCTTTAAATAATATCCTGTTATTTTCAATATTTCAAAATGTGCTAGCGATGCAGGTTAAGATGCAGCTCAGGTATCTGGATTATATTGTAACTAACTGAGGGAATGGTCTTGATCTGACGTGGTCTCAGAGGAAAAGAAGAGATACACTTTGCGTGGAGTCACTCCTGCCCACTTCTTTGCAAGCTGATTCCCTTCCACCCTATTTTTAGTCACACGAACTTGCTGCTGTCTGACTTATGTGTCATGCCCCATGCTACAAAGTTTTGTAGTTCTAGCCAGCTAACAAATGTCTCCCCGTTCTTTTCTCATTGTCTCCCTGAAGAAATCACCTAATAAAGGAATATTTTCAAATGTGTTCCTATGCCAGCTTTCCCAAGTAAGATACATTTCACAAGGAAATATGTAGAGAGCACTTTGACCCAAGCGAGCGATTGTAATGGAGGTTTTTTTACACATGAGATACACTTATCAGAGCAAGCCAAATGGTCCTTTCAGATTTCAACCATATCTACCACGTTATAGTTTCAATCATTATAGAGAATCAGATGTGAAATGTACATTTCTCATCATGTTCCAAGTAGAGGGGAAGGATATAAAAATCGCACAAATCATAACCCACTTTGTAAACTTTTGCAGTAACAGAGCCTACAAGTTAATACAACTGAGAAGGCTAAACGTGCATTTCTTGAGATTCTCTTCATCTTACCGCTTCACCTTTTAAAACACTGAATGTGTGGCGAAGTATTTTTTTTTCCTTACAGGTGCAGAAGAAAAGTTTGATCAAAGCAGATTCCTGGAAGACAGTCTGCTAAGCTGGTGAAAATATACCAGGTCACATTAAGTATAGATCTATTCTCATTGGTAATATAAACCATAGGAATAAAATCATTGGGCCCTTTTTATTCCATTTGTGCGCTAGAAACATAAATCACTCTTTTTATTCTTTTGGAAGCAAGAAAAATGTAGAATTCTTGCCTTCCTTCATTGTTTCAGGTCCTACGTAGATTTCCTTGTGTCTTAGTCTTGAGTTTTTTAGAGCATTTCTAATGCTAAGACTGAGACTAAAATGTTTTCTGTCACACCCAATACCTGTCTTGATCTTAGTAGTTGGTTTTTCATTCCATTACCAATTTGCATTTTATTATCACTCAGCAATGGTTCTCCTCTGTTTCTCCTTTTTCTCATCCCCAAAGAGGGGACAGTATGGCAGAATGGGAAAGAGTGTTGCTCTCTATAGTTCACCTGGAGAGAGAAGTTGTTCAGAGGGAAGTGGGAACGGGGCTGGGGAGAAGCACCATGAAGAGAACACTTCAGTGTAGTTGCTGAGAGTCGGTCAGTGAGGCTGGAGACAGTAGAAGGTTTGCTGAAGACACACAACCAGAAGCAACCTTGTGCTCAGGAGGGATCTCCACTGAGCTCAGTTAAGAAACATAAATTTAAATGTTCTTGAGAAATACACAGATGGAGAGACACCGCTCATGTGTATTGAGTACAAAAGAAACGAGCCAGTCTTTTAGAGGTAAACCATTTGCCATGACTAAACAAACTCAGCGGAGTCCAGCCCTGCTCACCCTAATGGCCTGCACCGCTCGGCTTTATTTGACACTACAAAATTACATTAAGGTACCCTGAGAACACTGTGCACGTAATATACCTAATATGCTTCTTTTCAAGGTCAGTCTGGGTGGAGCGGAGAGAAGGAGAGTAAGAGCCTCTCTGACATTTGTTGTCCAGACACTGGCATATAGCAATTTAAGGAAGAGAAAAAGGAGGGAAGTGTGTTCTCAGGACCCAGCAGGGAGCTGAAGCAAGAGTTGAAGCCCACGAAGCAGGCAAAAGGAGAGACCAGCCGAGAAGAATAAGGTGATTGAGGGACGGCGCTTTCTCCTAAAGCTCCAGCTTGCATCCCCCCCTCGTAGTCTCAGCTTGCAGCCTCCAGGTCACAGCCCGGCTCACAGCCTCAACTCGCAGCTGCAGCTCTTGGCGCGAGTGACGCAGTTTGAGCCTGCAGACGCGCGCGGTGACTACTAGAGACCCCAGAGACCTCCACAGGAAGACACACACGGAGTGGAGCGGCAGACACTGAAGACTGCAGCGGCTGGTGACTTACCTGAGTCATCTGCTCTCAGACGGCCCCAGGAGAGGGTGGCGATCGGCCGATAGCCATGTTGGAAAGGGGCCGAGCTCAGAACTCAGAAAAGCTGCTAGGGGCCTTTGGTGCTGAGGCAAGAAGGGGCAAGGCGGGGCAAGGCGGGGCAAGGCGGGGCAGAGTTCAAACTCAAATTGGCAGGAGGGAAAGGAGCCAAATTCAAACTGGCAGGGAACTGAGTCCAAGCCGGTGGGAGACACACAGTGTGTCTCCAACTGAACAAACTGGATTTCGACCCCACAGCCAGTGATCAAGCTGAACTTCAGTGGAATTGGTGAAGCCTTCTATTGAACCCAGCTGGGAACACTGACTACCCTGCTGTAAATCTACTGCTGGGATTAATCAACAAGGACCAGGCCTGTCTACTCTGTCTACCAGTGACAGCAGAGACACACCTGGAAGCAGACCATTTTTTTCCTTTTTTTAATATTTGTTTCCCTCTCTGCTCTTCTTTTTCTTGTTTTTTTCTTTCTTGTTTTTATAGGAAAGTGACTTTCTAGTTTTTTGCTGTTTTTTTTTTTTGTTCTGTCCTTATTTTACTTCTTCCTTCTTTCCTTCTGTTTCCTTTACCAGTTCCCCAAAGTTTGCATAACTTCCCCTGGCTTCCAACCTTGCTTCTCATCTCTTTCTCCTCTTCTATTTCTCTATCCTTTCCTCCTAATCTCTTTTGAATTTTCTCCAGTGAGAGTAAAATCACCGTACTGAGGGCATATTTACTGCATACAAGTTTCTGGTTTATTGGGGATACTGTTATATAACCACAAATCCAGTTCATAAGGTATAAGGTGGGAGATCAATAGTTACTACAGTTTGTTATTTTTCTAGACAAGTGTCTGATGCTATTATTGTTGCTGATTGTACTACTTTAGCCAAGGTGACACAATTGTTCTACTCAGTTCTTCCTTGCATGCCAAGACTAAGATTGGTAGAGAGTCACAAATAACACTATAGGCCAAAGAACTAAGGGCTGGCCAAATAAACAGCAACTTCTCAGCCTCAACAAATTGAAGAGGCAAGATTTTGCAACAGACTCATAATACAGAAACCAGCTACACCTGTAAGACATCTCTGAGGAAGTAGTCACTTCCAAAAGGTTCTCAAAGTCATTCTGGACTCAGTACCATCTCAGTACACACACACTCACACACAGAGAGACACACACACTCTCACCTACAGAAATCATAGTCATTTATTTGGAATTACAAGATCATAACGTTATATTTTTTCCTGATCAATTCAGAGCTGTTCCCAAGAAATGTCTTAAGTGGAAAGTATTGTTAATTCTTATTGTCATCAGTATATAGCCAGGACTTTGTAGCTAAAGAATATCTTGTCTTAATGTCTCTGTAACTTGAAATGATTATTTCACTGTTGAGTAATCAAAATCATGCTTATTGTCTGCATCTTGTTTAATAATTGAATAATGAAACTGTACTCGAGTTAATGTAATATTTATCTCTGCCAAAAATATACAAACAATTAAAAAAACTATGTAGCATAATAATAGACACCTGTCATTACTTGTGATTTACTAAAAGTAGATTTACTAGGCAGTGCATACATCCAATTTAGTAAGAATTTACTCTTTGGATATAAACTTGGAAACATTACCTGCATAAATGTAAACATTTTAAACATCTACGTTGTGAAATAATTCTTCCTGCAACTAACCAGAATAATCTCAAGTACCTTATACTACAGTTTTCAAAGCTGTCTAAATGGCCAATCACTGCTAAGCACAGGTCCACGCAGTGTAAGTACTTCACTTTGCTGAATGTCCGGCCTTACAGATGTGCCAATTAATCTCCCCAGTTACCAGCTCTCAGGGTGCATCTCACTCTATTTTTTGCTGCTAAGACAGAATACAAAACTGAGTAATTTGCAAGGAAAAATAGTTTGGCTCAGGAATCTGGAGCTTAGAATGTCCAAGAAGACAGCTTTGGCATCATCCCCACTTTCGGTGCAGGCTTCTTGCTTCACAGTATGGGCAATAAAGCAAGAGGGTAAGCAGGCGGGCACATGTGAGAGAGGCAGAATACAAGGAGCAGCGCTGTTTTATAAACAGCACATTCTCCTGTTAGCTAATCCAGTCCCCAGAGTCCCCAGGGAACTCTATTAGCCATTTGAACAACCCCATCCTTCCCCCTTCTTTTTGGTGCTGGGGATTGAACCCAGGGTTTTGTGCATGCTATCTATACATGTGCTCTGCTACTCCCCAAATTACCTCCTACGGGCCCCACCTCCTTCTCCCGCCACCACAGTGGCAAGCAGATTTCAACATGAGTTTCAGATACAGCTACAGCCCGGTGTTTTTGCAATTCTCTTTATTTCTGTGTTTTTACAAACTGAAATGAGCAAGTGATCATAGATCGAAAAATGTTCACATCATGTAGTTTAAATTCGGAAATTACTGCCTTCAACACATAGACATGTAATAGACTATCCCAACCAGATAGGACTGTCAGCCACTTTCTGCACAATCAAGTTACTCTTCTCTTTGCCTCTATGTTGTATCTCCTGCCTGGGCTCTCAATTCTTCTTCGTTTCCCTGGGTTTCCCGGTAGGCTCCCCTCCCCTCCACACCACCCCTGTGACTCTGACAAAGCAGAGGGAAAAGCCAGAGAGAGGTCCTGGTTTATTCAAATCACTCTCCAGCCTGCTTTTCTTCTTTACCTGGTTGAGAGAAATAAAAATGTATGTCCTATCAACCTTGAGTTACATTATTTTATCTTGGCCTGAGGAGAAAGGGAGATTGGGAATGTAGCATCATTCCTTCCAGTATCTTCCTAGTGAGTGTGAATTCCTCTAGGAAGAGTTCAGTCCTAATTTGATTTGCTCTTCACAGCTACCACGTGAGGTGGGTGATGATATCACTCACATTACTTCATAGAAACTTGGGCGCATCCTATGAAACCTCTTTGGACTTCAAGTTGATTTGACCAGTCTCTTTTTAAGTCCTCCTTGTATCCTGGAGAACTATTAACACAGCACTGTAACACCTTATACTCACATCCGTATCTGCCCAATCAGCTCCGCTCACTCATGCTCACGCCACAGAGATAGGGTGGTACTTTGATTAGCTTGGGCTGCTAAAACAAAATACCTGTGGTAGACTTATTGTGGTCAATTTGAGCAGGAAGGCCCAGTTGAACTGAGTCCATGTGCTTCTGGGCATAGAGGATCCATCTGAAGTTTACTGCAAACAGAACATAGAGGCAAATGGGAGCAGAAGATGGAGGCCGGCTGTTTCCCAGGAGAAGCTCTGTTGTGGCTGGTTCTCCAGAAGGGGACTCAGCTGTTCTTATCACAGAAGGAGCTCAGGGCCTTGCTGTTGTTGAGGATGGCTGCTGTTCATTTCAGGGGAGCTCTGGTCTTCATTTCTGCTGCGAGCATCACATCCTGGTTCCAGTATAGGTTTCTTCAGCATTTTAGTGCAGACAGGAATGTACATGGAACAGTGCTGTGGGCTCCCAGCCCTTGGTTGGATCTTTCAGGTCTCTGGTGCCTAGACAGACATTCTGCACTCTTCCTGCATTTGGCTTGTGGGAGAATGTTATAACTTGGACTTGTCCTGTATTAAATCTGCTCTCTTGCAAACCATTGACTCTAGAAAGTAACTATTACAATACCATAAACTGGGTAGTTTATAAACAGGAAATTTATTTTTCACAGTTTTAGAGGCTTGGAAGTCCCATATAAAGGTGTTGGCAGAATCAGTGTCTGATAAGAGCCTGCCAGGCTGCTCTCTGATTCTTTTTTTTTTTTTTCTTTCTTTCTTTTTCTTTTGGATGGTGGTGAAGACATCCCCACTATTCCATCTGGGGACACTTTTATAAGGTCATGAGGGTTCTACTCTCGAGTCCTAATCACCCTCCAAAGCCCCACCTTCCTAATACCATCATATTGGAGATTAGGATTTCAATGTATGAATTTTTTTGGGGGGTGACACAAACATTCAGACCTTAGCAGGTGGTACAACACATTTAAGAAAGTCTTGCTGTCAACTGATGAAGCACCATCCAGTATTTTCTGTAGTTCTTGTCCTCTATTTTGTGAATACATAACATTCTTTAAAAACGTCAATTTTTTATACCTCTATTTCTTCCCATATGACCATTTATTATGCGACCCCTATGCACAAGGAATGTTGCTACACACAAAGCCATCTACTAACAATCCACTTTGTTTCTCCCACAGGCTTTGTTCATCTTGGGGAAAGTATAAATAAAGGACTGGGATGGCATCAAGTGGCAGCAGCTTTCTCAACAGAAAGCTGAGTGCAGGGTAGAAATTCTGATTTCTACATTTGTCACTCAAAGCCAGGTGTTTGCAACTCAGTCTCTGCAGTTAATTATATTGCATGCATTTCTAATCACAGAACTATTACCTCGTTGAACAAAAAGCACTTAATCTTTAAGGGCTTGTACTGAGATATTTTCCTGTTCCGTACATCATACTTTCGATAACAGTAAACCAATTACCAACCGAGAGTACCCTTTGAATACACACATTCTGCTATATTGCTGTGGATATATTTTCATGGTTGTTTTAACCATGAAACCTCCCCCCCCATCATGAGGTTTGTCTGGAAGTTCAAATAAGTCTGCAGTATAAATCAGCATCACATATTTTCTGCTCTTTAGTGCCGAGTTTTTCAAACTTCTCTGCAGACTTTAGGTTAACTAGCATTTACAGAGTAGTTTCCAAGAGTTAGGCTTTAGGTCATTCATTGTCTTTCTTCTTGACCCTCTAAAAAGAGTGAATTTGCAACCGGCTTGCATTTTGCCTTGATTTGTTACTCTTCCACTGTTACCATCAATAATCCAGCACGGAGAAGACCAGCAGCTTTTTAGGGCATTTATAAATGAAAGCCAACTGACAGGTCAGTGAAGGTATTCATAGCGCCCCAGATGGATCTCACAGGAAATGGCTACTGAGTCATATAGATAAAAAAAAGAATCCAACAGTAAATATGTTGTTTTCACTTTTTTTTTGCTAATTTGGATTTAATCATTGTTGAAATATAAACCACTTTAATTATTCAATATCTCTAAGCACAACACAGAACATTAATTGTTCTTATAATTAAGTAGACACTTTTTTGCTACTTTTTAAATAGTTTTAAATGTTATATACTATTCATGAGCGATGCTTTACATGTTATTTTAATGTCTGAAAGATTTTCAAAACAAAGATAAAAGTTAAATCTTTAAATATTGATATACTTATTCCTTTGAATTTAACAGTTTATCATCAATGGGGATTGACAATATTTTCAAAAAAGCTTTTCATTTAAACAACAGATAAACGTGACGCTGAAGTTGATATACTATAGGTGGCAACATCTTTCTATCATTGGTTTAAACATGAATTCTAGATTTCAGAAGTGAGATTATAAGTAAGCATCGTGATATGGATCTATGATAGCTATCTTCTTATAGATTTTGGACAATTCTCAGCAAAGCTAAATATACATTTATGGTCCTGATACATGGAAAGACGAAAAATAGTAAGACTTAGTTATTTAAAATATGTAAGTAGTGCACCTTCATAGCTAAGATGAGGGTCTTTGGGAACGGAATGGGAGACTTGCATGGGCTGGTATAGAAGTTGTATCAATACTTGATGATGACAAGTTCAAAAGTAAACTCTAGGCTGGACGTTGTGGCACATGCACATCTGTAATCCCAGCACTCTGGGAGGCAAAGGCAAGAGGATCACAAGTTCAAACCCAGACTAGGCAATTTAGTGACTAAGACCCTGTCTCAAAAAATAAAAATAAGAAATATCTGGGGGTGTTGTGCAGTGTGAAGGCACAGGGTTCTATTCTCAGAACTGAAGGGGAAAAAAAAACCATTGGTAGAAGAAGATTCATATTGCTTGAATTAACCATTTTTAAAAACCTCTATTCTTGACCCTTTAACACTCCTAAATTTACAGGGGAAGCAAGAGGAATAATAACTTGGATTTTGGTCTAAATTACAAAATTTCCATGTACTTACTCTCTACATTTTTAGGCAGAGAACAAATTCCACTGTAATACTAAGAAGAAAATGAAATATGGCATTTTCACTCATTTAAATAATCTCTCTGATCACGTTCTTACTAAATCAGCTGCACTCAGCAGGGGTGGAATTCAGTTCTTGTATTCACCGTGCAGCTTTTTCTTCCCACGAGGAACGTGGCTCGGAGAAAAGGGCGACTTAATGTTTACCCGATCCCTCTCAGCCTCCTCTTCCTCGTCATACCGCTCATCCTCATTTTCATCTTCCACATCACTGCTCTGAGGACTGGAGGCCTGAGACCCTGATGGGGAAGGTGGCACCGAGGAAGGCCTGGGATATTTAAACCCATCTGTCTGCCGAAGACAAAAACAAGACAATAACATTAGGACTCCTTGATTTTTCAATTATGTAAACACTATATATGCACATTTAATTTTTTTTTTTTTTTTGTGGTGCCGGGGATCGAACTCAGGCCCTTATGCTTGCAAGGCAAACACTCTAATCACTGAGCTAAATCCCCAGTCCCTGCACATTTAATTTTTAAAAAGTGGTTAGATACACATTTTGATCTATTCAGGTGCTGTTAAACTCTGATCCATTTTGACCCCAGTATCATCAACTTCAAGAGAGATTCATCAAATATACAATTAAGCATTGGAAAGTGCCAGGTGCTATAAATGCGTCAGCTTAGTTGACCCAGAAATCCCACCAGTTGCTGTCATTTTAGTTAATGGACAAATATCACCAGGCTTTAATCACAGTACTCTGCTACCTAAGATTCACTGAGAAAACCTGTTCATAACCATGCTCTACTAAGCACCAACTCTGTCAGGTACTGAAATGCCACCAAAGAAACAAACCAGAAAACATAATCTTTGGTCCACACTTAAGGAGCGAATGTGCTGGGACTGGGAGACAAATGTGTAAAAGCCCCGCAGCGTTTGCCACTCTGTATCTCAACCATGTTTGTACATTACGATTAGGTATCATCATTTGAAAGTTCGGGTGCTTTATCTGAAAACACTACATACACACAAAAAGAGCTGGATTCTGCACTTACGACCTCAGTCAGAGTGTGAGCTAAACATTTATTAACTGAGTAAGTAAATGGGTAAATATAGTTGAATTATCAAGTGGAGTGTCTGCTTTTAAATAAGCAATCAAATCTCTGAATGCTAGAAGTACAAACATGGGAAGTGGAATTGGTAGATGGAAGGATCAGGAAAACCCTCTTTTGCCTTCTTTATGTGCTAATCTTTCTGATCACCTCTTCTGGAAACCTAATTTAGGTAGGATATGAATCAAGTTATTAAGCAAAATCATTCATGATAAAAGAGACTCCTGATTGAGACCTTTGGTCAGATTATGTACAAACCTGATAGGGAACTATAGTTTGGGGGTCTCTGTGATGATTCATAATTGAGCAGAGTCCTTTGGGGGACTGCGGAAGCCTGTTTTTAGAGATGTAACAGGATAGCAGCTCGTGCAGAACACAGAACTACTAAGCTAAGGTAGATCTCTGGTTGGTTGGTTACTTTTTCAGATGAGTCCTCTCTTTGTCACTCAAGCTTATCTGGAACTTGTAGGTTCAAGTGAACTCATCTCAGCCTCCTGAGCAGGTGGTAGTACTGGTGTGCCACCACACTGTGCTAAGGTGAACCTTATGCCCAATGGTATGAGTCTTATCTCTTTGCACCTATGGTGTCAGCTGGCACATAGAGAGCCAAACAAATTTAGTTCTTGTATCACTATGTAGACTTCTGCAAGGACTGATCTCACTAAAGAGAAATGCGTGGCGCTGCCCTGCTCCAAGTTGTATTTCCGGTCTTCTCTCCTTCTAAGGGAACCAGATAGCAAATGTGGCCGATGGTGGTCTCATTGGAATTTAGAAGAAAACTCACTGGAGGTCACTGCTGAGGGGAACATACATGCTCATTTGGTCTAATTTCTCCTGCGATGCTTGAATTTACTTTATTCTTGCCAAGCGGTCATCCTATATTTCAACATACCCTCGAGTAGCTAATGTACTTCCTGTCAAAGCATCCCAGTTTATTTTTGAACAGCCCTCAACAGAATGGATGGCTGACAGAGTCACTTTAAACATCAAGGCAGAGTTTTAATATGGAGATGTCTCTCCAGTATACTCCTCCTGGACGCAAGGCTAACCGAATTGGGGGCTTGAGGCAGTGTGGATTGTGAGTTCCTTTATTCTTTGCTTTGATTCAACACATCCAAAAAGTATATTTTGTGTATTTAGCTACCTGCTGATTTAGAAGTTTTGTTAGAAACTCTGTGACAACAAATAAGTAATTTAGCTTTCAAAACAAAGAATGCATTAAACATTTACCATTGGTAGTGACATGGGTTCCATGTGGAAATTATCTGGAAAAGTTCTGCTTAACGTCAAGTGCCTGGCATGCTGGTAAAACTATTGATAGAAAGATAACTCACAGGTTAAGGTAGAGAAAGCATTTGGATATCTCAATATTCAACTTATCTATAAGGTCTTATTCTCCTGAGTCTGAAATATATATGTTCTAAATTCTTTTAAAATGTATTTTAACTAATACATAAACATAAAATCATTAACAAAAACTTAAAAGTTATATATATTAATAGTGCACCATATAATATTTTGATACATGTACATATGGCATCGAAATATACATACCCAGAGCATTTATATATATATATGGCAGAACCTAGTCACCCTAAGTTTGAGAATTAGAAATGAAACAATAATCTTAATGAATTCCTAAAGAAACGTCATTCTACAGGGAAACAGAGTGAGGTAGAAAGGAGATGGAGGCTGGATAGTTAGAGAGACTGGATATAAATCCCACTTCAGAACTGAGGTAAGAAGCAAAACTCCTAATAGCTTTGCTTTTCTGTTTTCCTTAGAAAATAGAAGCAGTAAAATTAACCATCCAGTTTATACTGAGCACTGACATAGATTTCCAGCCAGGAGGAGCATCTGTCTTTTGGCTAGGAGGGTTTGGAAGTATGTAAGCAGATTATGTGAAGACAAAGTCAATTTATTTAATATTAAATCATTTATGTCTAAGATATGTGAACATCTGGGTGCCTATATACCTACGGCATAATCAATTCGGAGGTATTTTCTGTTGTCATTTTGAAAAACAGCGTCACCTCCACCCCTTACTGTAGCTGGATAATATGATCACATTCTCTCCCTTGCGCAAGAACTTTAATAAAGCAATTCTTTTTTATCTCTTGGGTTGTCTGAATGTTTTCCCTGACTTCGAGAAATGTTTCTGCACAGTTGTACGGCATCAAGTTAATCATTGACAACAGAATAACTGACGTTACTGCTAGATTCTGAGAGATTTGCTATTATGGATGGACTCAGACTCAAGGCTAAGCGTTGAATTTAGGTCTTTAAAACTCAATAAGTTTTAAGTGTTTTTAATTCATATTATGTTTTAAAAAGTACATCGAAACATCACCAAGATTTTAACAACCACGGTGCTGAATTGAGTCTACAGATAATGACTAGGATGGATGCTTTAGTCGTCCAGTGGAATTTTAAAGTGCTTCCTTTGTGTTTACTAGAAACTTGCTTACTCTGCCTAAATATCTCCAGTCCAGAAGATCTGAGAGCCTCTCAGTCCGGTTCCTCTGGATGATTCTTTGGCGCCGTGACTGTTTGCAAAATCCATACAGAAACTGGGTCAGCTGATTGCAGGAATCATCTGGAGAACGGAACCGTCTATCGACAATGTAAATACCTGGAGAGTATAAAAGCCAAAGCACTAGTGAAAACAGCTCAAATTTTAAAGTATTTCTTCCATTCCTTGTTACTTGTCTGGTTCTACCAAAGAGCATCTGCCTCATCTGCTCTCTGACTTAGCTATGGCCAATGCTCCATCTTTTCTCCTCTGAGGCTTTGTATCTTCTGCGGTCTTCTAACAGTTTAAAACCGTGATCCTCAGCCAACAAAGTGAATCTTACTAAAAAAAAAAAGTCTGGCCATCTAGGGATACGCTGGATCAGTGCTTTTCTGGGGATGCTTACTAACCAGAATCTCTCTGGGTAGGACATAGGATTAGTGCTTTCTACCCTGAAGAAAGAGAACGGCGACAGTGCAACTCTGGAGGAACTGGCCACAGTACTGTATAGACATACAATCCATCCTACCCTAACTTTTCTTGCTGCTAGGCAACATGGACAGATAGATGGAGATATGCAAATTTTCTTGCCATCTTAAACAGCTTAAGTGGGTTTTTCTAGCTTGGCATAAATAGTAAAATATAAACGTATATATAAATGCACTAGATGTCACTATATATTATACCTATATTATGCATATTACATAGAAATACCTGGGGGCTGGGGATTTAGCTCAGGATTAGAGTGCTTGCCTTGCAAGCACAAGGGCCTGAGTTCGATCCCTGGCACCACAAAAAAAAAATACATAGAAATACCTGTAAATATATATAAATATATAACAATGTTTTTGTTCTAAATATAATAACCAATATATGTACTCTAAGACTGTGGTGATTATAACATCATTTCTGCAAAGGAGAGGGCCAAGCCGGACCTCAGAAAAAACCCCACCACCACTGGGAAAAAATAGAAAATAGGTCAAGGGTAAAGTTTGTCCCGGTTTCACACTTCTTTTGTGGTCCGTCTTTTGGGCACTATCTTCAATATGAACGGCATTCTTATCTCTGGACCACATAATGAAATCTACTTTTAATTAAGCAAGAAACATAAAGGTTCGTTTACTTATCAGGATGCCTTTAGAGTTAGGCTCTGTTAAGACTCTAGGCTCTTTTGGTTAGAAGTCAGTCTCCCAGGTTAGGATGATGATGACAATCTCACCATAAGCAGCTGGATCGGCTACATGCTCTTGCATGAAACAACCAAAGCCAGAGAGGTTTGTGGTCACACTGGGGATCCCCATCACGGTGCATTCGGCTGCCAGGACGAAGAGACAAAGGCTTGGTCTTTGGTTACAGAGGAGAAAAACACCCTGGCCTGCTACAGCAGTGTTTATTTTATGCCAGGCAGGTACTAAGTTCTGTCCACATTTATGAACACACTTAGTCTTTACAACAAGCCTCTGAGGAGACACTGTCATTATCTCTGGACAAATACAAGTACAGAGAAGTTAGATAACATGGCCAGCTTCACAAAGCCAGGGGAAGCGGTAGAGCGAGACCCGAACCAGGGAACCAGCTCCAGAGCTCTCGCTCCACTGAACGTCTGTGCTCTACCACCCGCCTCTCCAAGTCCGCCCACATTTGTTTTTGTTTTGCTCCAATCTAAGCCTGTGACTCTACTTAGTAAATATAGCACCTAGAATAAATATGATTTAAACTCTTCTATATAAATCTCCTTGGCCCAAGTATCTGTTACTTTCTCAGGTGCTCAGTGAATCAATGAATTCTTTCAGTATTCCTTCATCTTTTGGTCTGTTGTTTCCAGAAAATATGTCTTTAAAAGTCTACTGCTCCCAAGGAGGTATGCTTTGGGGTTATTTGTTTTTATTTTTTGAGACAGGTTCTCACTATGTAGTTCAAAGTGGCTTCAAACTCGCTAGGTGGCCCAGGCTGGCCTCAAACTAGCGATCCTCCTGCCTCAGCCTCCCAAGCGGCATGTGGCACCACACCCAGCAGATGTAGCCATTTTTAATGAGGAATTTGTATTTAAATATTGAATTGCTCTTGATTGTTGATTGGGAATGGGTGCAAAAGGGATCTACCCATTACTCAACAAATAACACAGTTTGAATATTTCTTATTCTACAAGTACTTCCTCTTGGCTTAGATTTCCAGTTAGAGGACAGTGGTTCTCTAATTTTGAGGCATGGTAAAGGGGAAGAAGATGGATGGGGATTAAAAATCTCTTTGAGAATCTGACGACAATTCTGAATTCCACACCAAACAAATTCATGCAACTATTACAAAATTTTGCCTACAATTCCATGGAGTTCACAGGTTCTTTCTCTCCCTTCCTTCCTTCCTTTTCTTTCTCTTTCTTTCTTTCTTTCTCTCTCTCTTCTTTCTCTCTCTCTCTCTCTTTCTTTCTTTCTTTCTTTCTTTCTTTCTTTCTTTCTTTCTTTCTTTCTTTCATACTGGGGATTGCATACAGGGCTTTCTCACTCACCTCTATACTCAGTCCTTTTTTATTTTTAATTTTGAGACAGAATCTTGCTAAGTTGCTAAGTTAGCCCATGCTGGCTTTGAAGTTGCAATCCTCCTGTTTCAGCCACCCAGAGTGCTGGGATTACAGGTGTTCACCACCATGACCAGCTAGATCTGTATTCTTTTTTGAAACTAAATTGTCATTAATAAACTTTGTAGTAAAGTGCCAGGCAACCATGTAAGTCTTGTTTAACGAAATAAGTGTTTATATTAATTTAGCTTTCTTAAAACATTAAGCAGACTTTGTGAATGTTTCCTACAGTGACTTAGACCCAGTATTAAATAAGAGTATTCTAAAAAAAGAGAGAGTTATCTAATATGCAAAAGCTAACTTTATACTGCCAGAACTCTTGCTATTTCTATAACTGCAAGTTGAGTGTGGAGTGACCAACTTCCTTTGGTTAATTTAAAACACAGAATGGTTTATCAACTATTCCACAAATTCCTTTCCTCATCTATAAAATATATTTGTGGTCTTTATTTTAGAACATTAGCTATAGCTTGCCTATCATTTGGGGTTATTAAGTTTAACCTTGTCCTAAGGAAAGACATTTTGGTGGAAAGGTCCCTGTTAGTTACGTAACATTCTTTTCAACCAGTGGAAATGAACTCCCACATTCCTAGGTCACTCACACATTTGGACTTTTGCTCCTCTATCTTGGATAATTCTTATAGTAAATTGCATTTCTTACTAAAAATCATAATAACGAGGTTCAATAACAAAGTCTTAAGTTCACTGGTGAAGTACTTTGTTCAACATCCCATTGAATGAGCTCAAATGTTTATGTGAACATTTCATAAGAAGACGCCGCTGCCGCAGAAGGAAAACGGATGCCAGCCACAAGTTTTCAAACTACAAGACAGTAGGTCAAACTCAAGAAGAGTTAGACACATTTTTATGGAGTGTTTCAAGAAGTAGTCATCTTTTTGTCGAAAAGTTTTAATATTTTTACAGTAGCTGGTAAATTATCCTTGGCGGAACCTACAACGATAGAATAGGACTTTTTTTTAAACATATGCAGAACCTAAGATTCTAGGATCCTATTTTTATAGGATTTTAACATTCTTAACTCCCAGGGTAAGAATACACGTATGAGAAAGTTGTTCTCTTTCTTCCTTTGCTTTTGTCTCCCTCTCTGTCCCTCCTCCTGCCCTTCTCCTCCCCTCCCCCCCTCCTTTTTTTAGCGAGGCAGGGTCTTGCTGTGTTGCCCAGGCTGGTCACGAGTGATACTCCCAGGCCAGTCTACAGTAGCTGGGATTCCAGGATAGTCCCACTTTAACAGGTTAGTTCTTCCCTTTCTTCCTTCAACCTATTATCCGTCTTACCTTGACCTCTGCTGCCCCATACTGGAGTTTCACATCCATAATGGTTTTTGAGATGCAGAAGACAAAATTTATTCCCTTAACTATAAATAAAAATGTTTCCTGAACCTTTTCTTGTAACATCATAAATGGAATTATATCCAAATGAGGAAGCCTATCTCCAATTATCAATAAGAGATAGAAAAGTCACTTTTTATTCTTTATCGTTGCCATGCATATAAACTGTCTCCTTTTTAATTAGTCATTTCAGTATAAATACACATCAGTTACCCTTGCTCACAGCTGTGGTACTAGAGGCCAGAAATGACAAATAAATAGTGGACAAAAAAAATCCACCATTTCTTAAAACTGAAAGGAGAATGGGGAGGAGGAACTTTGAAGTGGAATGATGTTATTAGTGACAATACCACCATTAATTGCCATTTTCTCTTAGTAGTATCTCTCTTGGGGGGACAGAGATGTGAAGACGACTTCACTATACATCTTTTTATGCTATTTGTTTCTTTAACCATGTGACTATGTTACTTATTACAAACAAAGACATTGGTTAATTTTTAAAAATGTGTTCTTCTGATAGAAGTTTTAGAGAACTACATTGCTGGATCATCATTTCTCCTATTAACTCTACTTGCAGCTAATTTCTTCTCATTAATGGATGAAGATAACTAAATAACTAAATATAATACCTTAATAATAGTTTAGTTAATAATTATTAACTAAATATAATAGCTAAATAATATATTTAGCTATTAACTAAATATAATCTTTTTAGTTATCTGGCGATAACTAAATAATATGTAACCTTTCTAAAACATTCTTTTTTTTTTGGTACACAATGAAGCAGTAAATCAGATACCCACAAAAATATACCAACCACACTGTATATACTTACATAATCTTGTCCTTATTCTTCGTAACTACAAATCATAAAATGACTCCTGAGGCAGATCTAACCAAAATTACTTTTAAAACAAATTGCAAAGTCAAAACCTTAGTGTGAATTGCGTATCAACTTCAATGTTACACAGACACATATGAAGTAGTATACTACAAACCCCAAATGCCCCACATTCGCTGTGTGGCACATACCTGGAGTGTAGCCCCAGGGTTCATAGTACGACGGGAAGACTCCGAGATGACAACCTCGGACGAATTCTTCGTAATCCATGGGCAAGAGCGGGCTGGTGGACGACAGAAACTCTGGGTGCAAAATCACCTAAAAAGAGGGAACATTCTAAATGAGAAAAGAAATATAGTAAAGCGAAAAGTCCCCTACATTTGGTGATTTTACTACGAAAGAATATTTGTGTTCTAGGCTCAGTGGGGAGAGGGAGAGATAAGAAAAAATTAAAAGAAAAAGGCTTGGTCTTTTTTCCTCCTCATTTCACTCTTTTAAGGTGGAAGGATCCACTCTGCAGTCTTAGCTTTCCCTCCAGCGCCTGGCCTGGTGTACGGACTAGAGAGTGGGAGCGCCTATTTTTGTTCTAATACTAAACAACGTCTTCTAATCCTGCCTTGAGCAGCAACAGAGCTTGTACTCTATTTCATTCTCCAACTGATTACCCTTGTCTTATTTATTAATTTCCCCCAACTTGTGCAGAAAGGAGAGGAGCTATGTATGTAAGAGGCCACCCTGACCTACTCTGAGCCTGAGTTACCCAAGTGACGTATCACTGAGGGACAGGAAAGGTGTTCTAGGCCTCATCTAGATTAGATTGAACTAGAGCACCTCACCCAAGTCACCATCCTCTCTCACCTAAGGGGCAGCTGCCTCCTACTAAATGTCCTTGCTTCTGTGTCACGAGGTTCTCTTCTCAACACAATCACGGTGACTCTTTAAGAATGTCAGTAATAGTCAGATTTACGGTAGGTAGCACACTCCCATCATCCCAGCATTCTGGGAAGCTGAGGCAGGAGGATTGCAAGGTCGAGCCCATTCTGAACAACTTAGTGACTAAAAAGTAAACGGCTGGGGATGTGGCTCAATGCAAAGGCCCTGGATTCAATCCTCACCCTGCTCGAAAATCCCATTTTATTCAGAGTAAAAGGTACCGGGTTTACCATGAACAGGTATGCGGTGGTGTGCTGGTGTTTAAAAGATGAGAGACCAATGTGTAAACAGATATTTGTATATAAGTGTGTTATAAATTTTAATCCTATAGATGAGATATAGTGTGTTATTCCAAGTAATGAAAAACTACACAGCTAAACCTGTACTCTTGTTCACATGCGCAGATGCACTCCTAGCTCCAGGCCGGCTCTGACTCTCGTTCAGGCTGTGTGACCCTTTCTCACCCTGCCTGAGGGCTGACACCTTCCTCTGGATGGCCAGGCCCCCCTCACTCTGGTACCTGTGCAGGCCCCACCTAACAACTTTAGAACCACACTCTTCTGGAAGGAAAGTGAAAGAGGAAAAGGCAGAGGACAAAGAAAAAGCATGCCACACTTTTCATTTTTGACTCAGGGAATAAGAATATTTATTCCTCCAAAGAGATTACTTTGAAGAAAAACCCTAATTTGGAGATGTAACGATAATCACAACATTTTTCTAACGCTGCATATATCGTAAGTAGTTTTCACATATATTACCTCATTTCATCCTAACAAACCTGTGAGATAAGCAGAACAGACATTCTCATTACCCTAATTTTAAAAATAAAGAAACCAAGGCAGAACAAGGGCCATTGGTTTATTAATTTTAAATTGATTTTATTACTTTATAATCTCATCATATTCCAAGAATTAAAGTAAAAAAAAAAAAAACACCACTTGGAAGTCCTGACTTGAATGGAGAATTTTAACTCGTTGATCTACAAAGATGCTACAGCCACTAGTTACGTTGCAGTAGATCACAGGAAGATGTTAAACTGAAGAAGAGATAAAATTGTACGATGCTTGTAAAATGTCCAAAGCCAGTACCTGAAACTGGTAGTCTGTTCAGGCACAAAAATTACAAAAGGACAAAGTAAAAACAAAAACAAACAAAAAAAAAACCAAAAAAGAAAAAGGTCAAAGTAAGTGGAAAAACTATTTTCCTCCACAAAACATGATTTGAATCCCTAATATGTGCAAAGTAACACACTAGAAAGAGACAGAGTATGCAGACACTGTATCTAGACAATAATCAAACCAGCAACGGGGACCACTCTCTTGGCAAAGAACAAGAAAGAGGGATTTGAACAT
>PVJO010016575.1:0-41560 GCA_004026905.1 Hystrix cristata
GGGCGGGGGTGGGGGTGGGTGTTAGGTCCAATGTTGGGGTTGGGGGCGTAGCTCAGTGCTGGAGTGCCGAGCCCGGGGTTTCATCCCCAGCACCAGAAGACAAACAAAACCCAAACCCCACAACAACATTAAGGCCCAAAGAAACTTTTGAAATGAAACCACCTTCTCATGGTTATATAGCTAGCACAGGAGGCCCAGAGAGGACCTGTCCAAGGTCACAACACCTTTGAGGGTCTTGGGGCTGATTTCCAAACTGGAGTGCAGCAAGAATCCCTTCTCAGCGGAAGCATAGTAGTTGCGCATTGTTAAACTGGCCTGCTCTTCTTTATTATGTAACCCTTGCGGGAAAATTAGAGAAAAAGTGATCGTTTCAATTGCCTGGAATTCTCCCACTTCAAAATGGTCACTGTTAGTATGTTGACTGTGATCGATTTTCCAGATTTTTAAATTTATAAAAAAAAATTTATATATCAAAATTTATGTCAATGTGGCCAAAACTTCTATTCATTTACTAAAAGTGGCTCGTGCTGTCTTGATTGGTTTGCACCTTTTCTTTTCCACATCAACATATTTTGAACACTTCTCTGTGTCCACTAATATACATCCACAACATGATCCCTGACAGATGCCTAACTCTTCTCTTGTACGGATGCACCTTTATTAGTTTAATCAAACCCTTATTGACAAGCACATAAACTTAACAAAAGTTTAAGTGTTATAAATGACATTTCATTGAACATTCCTGTCCATCCATCTTTTACACAAGTCTCCCTGCTGGTCCCTGTCTTAATGGTTCAGATTTGGTTTGAACTCTGGATTGAAAACTTACTGTTTTTTCACAACCTTATTAGATCCCAATTCTCCGATCTTTAAGTAGAAGCAACCACAGAACTAACCTCCAATGGGAGTTTGGAAGGATTAAATGAGATCATGCATAGAAAGCACTTGGTCAGTGCTCAGCACATTGCAAGTCCACAATAATTGTTAACTATTGCAATATCATTGTCTGTACTCCAGCCCCTGAGGACAGTCGGCTCCTAAAAACCACTTTCACACTTTCTTCTTACTTTGAGAGGGCTGGACTTGCCTGAAGAAGTTCTTAGGTGCTAAACTTTAGCACATAAAGTAATACTTTCTTTTTTTCTAACTTCATTTATCTAGGAGGAAAATAATAATGTAAACAGTGTGTGGGCTGTTTAGCTATTTACCTGGTCTAGTTGTATAGCTTCATGTCAGTCGAAGGAGAAAAAGCTACGTGGGAGAAATTGCAACCCAGTCTCCTAGATACTACTGTTGGTGGGATTGTAAAATGGAACAGCCACTATGGAAAAATGTAATGGCAGTTTCTAAAACGCTAAACATAGAATTACCGTATCACCCGCAATTCCATTTTTGGGAATATACTCAAAAGAATTGGGGAAGAGAGTGTAGCTCAGTGGTACAGTGCCTGCTTAGCATGCCCCAGACTCCAGGCTTCGTCCAGAAAAAAAAGAATTAGAAGCACGGACTTGCAGAAATTTGTCAACTTTGTAGCAGAGTTATTTACAAAGCCGGGGTAGATGCAACAAGCGTCCAGAGAGGCATGAATGGATAAACAGTGTGGCAGGTATCACACTCCACATGGATCCGCTACCCTACCAAGTAACATAATCCGGCCACCAAAGGACAAACACTGTACAGCCGCACTCCTCTGAGGCGCCTTAGAGTAGTCAGATTCAGAGAGCCTGACCGCCTCTCTCTCTGCTGGAAGCGGAGTCAGGATTTTAATTCTAGCTGCCTGGCTTCAGAGTCAGCTTCTCCAGGTCACTGTGGGGCAAAAGCGCTGGGCACAAAAGCAAACCGGGGTTTCCCCTCCCAACACATACAGGGGCTTTCCTTGAAGTAGCTATTTCGTATCTTTTTCCTTGACTGTATTCTAAATCCCCAAGGACAGGACTTTGAGCTTATTTATCTTTCTGTTTCTCTATCCATCTGCACAGTTTTTCCTGGTAATAGATGCTCAATTCGGAAAAAAAAAAAAAGGAAAAGAGTTTTCTACTGCCTTCCAAATGCAAAATGAGAACTTCAACTGGGATGAGAGAAAATGATGAGCACAGCGCGGGGCTGAAAGTGTGAATTTCTGGAGCCAAGAACAGAACCGATTGCAGCTTTTGTGTTTGCGGCTTCTTGACCTATGTGCCCGAGTGAACTGTGTCTCACACACATGCACACGCATGTACAAGGATGGGAAATCACAGAGTTACTTGGAAGAATGTGAATGCACACATGCCAAGCACTTGGAAGAGGGCCTGCGCCACAGCGAGGGCTCTGCGTGTTTGCTTCCTGTGCACACCGGCACGGTTGCGTGAACACGGAGATACTGCACACTCATTTCCAGACCACCATAACAAAGTGAATATCATCACGAAGTGAGCCAGTGAGGCTTTTTGGTTTCCCGGTGCATATAAAGTTTATGTTTGCATTATAGTGTAGTCTAGGATGTGTAATGGCACCGTGTCTAGAAAAACAATGTACATACCTTAAAAAGACTTTATTGCTGAAATTCCTAATAATAATCTGAGCCCTCACAGAGATGTAATGTTTTCTTTTTTTCCAGTGCTGAGGACAGAGTCCAGGGTCTGGATGTGCCAGGCAGGTGGTCTCCCGGGCGGCCACACGCCAGCTCGGGGAGGCAGCATCTTGCTGCAGGTGGAGGGTCTTCCCTTGGTGACTGCTGACTGGTCAGGATGGCAGTCGCTGAAGGCTGGGATGACTGTGGCAGTTTCTTATAATAAGGTAACAGTGAGGTTTGCCACATCGATTGATTCTTCCTCTCCTGAAAGATTTCTCTGTAGCATGCAATGCTCTGCAACGACATTTTATCCAAGGTTGAACTTCTTCCAAAACTGGAGTCTCACACCCTGGAGCTACTTCATTCACTAAGCACATGTAGTAGTCCCCACACTTAGCTGGTGCTGGAGCAAGGTTTGCAACATCTATACCATGAGTAGAGTCCACCTGGAGAAACCGCTTTCTTTGCTCATGTATCAGAAGCAGCTTGGGACCCATTCAAGTTTGATTATGAGATAGCAGCAGCTCAGGCATGTCTTCAGGCTCTATCTCTTATTCTAGTCCTCTTGCTATTTCTGCCACATCAAGACTGAAGTCTTACGCCCCTCAGGGTTATCCACGAGGGTCGAAATCAACTTCTTCTAACTCCTGTTGATGTCAATATTTCGATCTCCTCCCATGAATCATGAACACTAACGCCGTTGAGAATGGTGAATCGTTTCCAGAAGGTTTTCAATTTACTTTTCCCAGATCCACCGGAGGAATCAGTATCTACAGCAGCGAGGGCTTGATGAAATGTTTTCCTTAAATAATAAGACTCAAAAGCTGCCATTTCTGCTCGACCCGTGGACTGCAGAGCAGACATACTTTAGCAGGCAGGAAAATGCCGCTGATCTCCACATTAGAGCTCCAGGGACCAGGCACTTTGTCAGCCAGCAGTAATATCTTGAAAGAAGTCTTCCTCTCCGAGCAGTAGGTCTCAGCAGTGGGCTGCAAATACTCAGTAAGCCCTGTACAGATGTGCTGTCGTCCTGGCTTAGCTGCTCCATTTATAGAGCACAAGCGTGCCACAGTTAGTATCATTCCTCAAGGCCTCAGTACTGTGGGATGGTGAATGAACATGCCTTCAGCTTAGTCACCAGCCTCAGTAACCCCTGACAGGAGGGTGAGCCTGCTCTTTGAAGTTTAGACACCACGAGTTGACTTCCGTTCTCTGGCTCTGAAGACCTCCAGGGCATCTTTCTCCAACGGAAAATGGAAATCTGCGGTCTGCGTGGTCAGCTTAGCGAGGTCTCCTGGAGAACTCGCTGCAGCCTCCATGTCGGCACTAGCCACTTCCCCTCGCACCTGGATGTCACGGACACGGCTTCCTTCCTTACACCGGGCGACCTCACCTCTGCTGGCTTCTGATGCCTCTTGCACAGCTTCCTCGCCTCTCTTGGCCTTCGCAGAATGGAAGTGAGTGAGGGCCTTGCTCTGAATCAGGCTTTGGCTTTAGGGAATGTCTCAGCTGCTTTGCTCTTCTACCCAGACCACTAAAACTTTCTCCATATCAGCGGTGAGGCTCTACCACTTTCTCATCACTACGTGTGCACTGGAGTAGTGCTTTTTTGGGGGGTGCTGAGAATGGAACTCGGGGCCTTGTGGTTGCTAGGTAAGCGCTCTACCACTAGAGCTAAATTCCCAGCCCTAATAGCACTCTTAATTGCCTTCAAGAACTTTTTCTTTACGTTTGCAACTTGTTATCATGTGGCACAACAGGCCTCACTTTCAGCTTCGTTTAGCTTTTTGCTGTATTTTCCTCTCTAAGTTTAATCCTTTCTGATTTTTGATTTAAAGTGAGAGACCCTGGACTCTTCTACTTAAATACCTAGAGGCTATGACAGGCTTATTAATTAGTCTGATCTCAAAAATTTTTTAAAGTAAAAACCAAACAAAACAGTACATACAAATAAAATATACACAGCGAAAGCAGATAAAGGCAAGAGGAAAAGACAGGCCACTCGGCTGGAGTCAGGGAGGCCCCTGGGAAGCCCAGTTTGAGTCGCATGTCGCAAAGCTCTCTCAAGGTGCCATTTCTAATCAGGCCCTTTAATGGTGGTTTTCTCAGAAGGGAGACGGTCAATTACTCATGTTCTGTTTGTTGGGTTAAATAGAGAATCACAGTACATACATACTGTGTTTTATTGTGCTTCACTTGGTTGTGCTTTGCAGATGCTAATGTTTTGGATTTTTGTTCATTTTATGCTTTTTAATTTTTTTAATTTAAAAAATGAGGGGTCTGTGGTAGAGATTAAATACAGAGCCTCACACTTGGTAGACAAGTGCTCTACCACTGAGCTACATTCCAACCTTAGCATCTGTTTTTTTCCTAAAAGTTGGATAGATTTATCATGTACATGTAAAACTATGCTCTATTTTGAGTTAATTTCTGTGTCAGATGAGACTAAATTCAAGCTGTTTTTCTTTTCTTTTGTTTTTGTCTATAGATGTCTGATTTCTTCAGTACCTTTGTTTAGAAAAAACAATCTTTCTTTCAACGAATTGCTTTTGAATCTTTGTTGAAAATCGGTTATGTAGCGTAGGTCTGTTTCTGGGTTCTTTATTCTCTTGTGCAGACTGAGGTGTCTAGCCATGCGTCAATGCCACACTATTTCAATTGTATTATAGTCCTGCAGGAGACTTTAATTCAAGGCAGAGTGATGACTCCCACTTTTTCTTCTTTTGCAAGATCATTTTAGCTATTCTAGGGCCTATGGCTTTCCATATACATTTTAGCATAAATTTATACAGATCTATAAAAAAAATCTTACTGGGTTGCTATAGCATTTTATTTGTTTCCATCTAAAATATGACTCCATCAAGGACTCTCCAAAGAGTCCCCATTTGATCAAGACATTGTCAAGGTAGAAAATACATCATATTCATCTTTGTAACTAGGGGGCACCTACCACAATGCCCGGAGTATAGTAGGTGCTAAATAAATATTTACTGAGTGAATGTGTGATTGGGTGCACTCAAAGCTCATGAATTTGTGGAAAGACAAAATTTTATAATGTAAAAACTACAGTCGTTTACTTTGTTTTCTCTTAGCTCTTTCAGTCTCTTAGCTCTTGCCTGTTTCTACTAAGTTTCTGTCCTAAAACCCAGAGCTGGTTTGGACTAGCTACATTTTGGTTGCATCCAAGCCAAGTACACTTCCATGCACAGGACCTTAGAAAACTCCTAATTATAAATGAAATCCAAATTCCTCTCTCTCTTCCCCGCCCCACACACAGAGGCAACTCAAGTCATCAGCCAGCAAGAAAATATTGCTCGAGCTCTTAGTCTGTGCTAGAGACTATACAAGATGAGAAGAAGTGCAGCATAGAACCCCTGTCTTGAAGAAGTTGCAAATGTAGGTTCGCTTCTTGGGGAAAGCATGGTGCATGTTCTGTTTGTCACGTAATCGTTCCTCTTTTCACTTCTCTTTGGCTCAGTCATGAATCATCCTCATTCCTGTTCTGGGCCTGCTTGCAGGGAGCAGGGTGGGGAGGAGGCCAGCTCATCCCCCAGGATTCTGGGAGCAAAAGCCTTTAGCTTCCCGCCAACTCACTCCTAGTTTTTTGTTGTTGTTTCTTTTTGGATACAGCTAAGACATGTGCTTCTACCTCTTGTCCTTTGAAAGAATTGATAAGAGGGCTTTAAAAGCCTTAGTGATTGCCAAGGTAATCTATGATTACTTTTTCTTCTCTGCAAGTTAAAGTAAGCCACAGGAAAGATTCTAGCCTTCCACGTTTGCCCATGTTTATTTCTGAAAACTGTTTTCCTTTCCATTCAGTATTAAGAAAACAGAGTCTGAGTGCCATGATTTTTAGGGCCCATAAACCTATAAATCTTCCTGACTACTGTAATTGAGGAAGTCGGACAAGTGCCTTGCATGTAGCCTGCAAGGTTCTTTGCCAGGGTCAGGCCGGGACTGTGGTGAGGCGGACTCGGCATGTGCAGCCGCTGGAAGCGTGACTTCACATGCCTTCTTTTGCTCCCATGACATCCCTGGTGGTCCCTTCTTCATATTCTTCGTGGGACCTGCCTTCCCAGCCTGGCCTCGAAGGGGCTCAGCGTGGCTCCTCTGCTTCCCTCCCCCACCGCCCTCTGTGGGCAAGTGCCCCGCCCTCTTAGCATGGACAGCTGTCTGTGGGAAGAGCACAGCTTCTCTAGAAATCACCGTCACTCTCAGGCCTTTCCATTTCATTTACCAGAATCTGCAGAGGAAGAGGTAGATATGCTCCATTTGGCCCCCATCTCTGCTTGGAAGTTTGTCTGCCTGCCCTGTGCACTCTGGCCTCTGCCCCTTGCCACGGTTAAGGGTGGGGGAGAAGGCTCACCACTGTTCACCTGGGCTCATGACTGGATGAGCAGGGCCATCTAATGTAGAGGGAAGTGTTAGTGAGCCTACCTGGATACAGATCTACAGCTACAGCCTCTGGTCCAGTTCATCAGTACCAATACCGATACTTCATCTCTACTTGCTGATTCTTCGGTTTGTCTCTCGGTTGGTTCCAAACTCAGCTGGGTGAGGAAGAAGGCTTATGCATAAATCCCCCTACATATGCACACACGTACCATCTTTATGGCAACTTTCACTTCTAAGTTCTTTTTATGCCATGTTAGTCCTGCATAGGACTATAACAAAATACCGGAAGCAGGGTACTTATGAAGAAAAGATTATTTAGCTCATATTTTTAGAGACTGAAAGTCCAAGATTGGGTGTTCCCATTGGTTCAGCCTCTGGCCCAGGCCTAACTGCAGGTGGCGTCATGGTGGAAGCACATGCAAGAGGGAAACATCACATGGCAAGAAGGAAGTCAGAGATCAGAGAGCAGCCAACAATCCTCCTGCAAGGACCACAGTCCCACTAGAAGTACCTCAATCCCTCTCAGGGTGGTGTCTCAGTGAGGCTGCACCCACAGGGCGAAGAGCTTTATCGACCACATGTTCCCACCTGACCACCTCTTAACATCACCACGCCGGGGACCATGCTTCCCAACGCGAACCCTCGGGGGACACACGACTTCCAAAACACAGTGTATCACTTGTATATTACATGTCACACACTGGCCAGGTTTCGAGATGGAGGTCCTTCTCTTCCCCACACCTCCTTATTCCCTCTGGTCTTTTGCACCTCAGTAAGGGTAAGTGCATTCCGTTGTTCATGCCCCAAACTGGAAAGTTGTTCTTAGCCTCTGCTCCCAGACTCCCTCTTGCAGTTGCTTACCAAGGAAGCAAAGTGAGGAATCTGGAGGCCCGGAACTGAAAGGGTGGAATACTGTAGTGTGCAGCAGAGAGGACAGAGCTCTAGGGAGCTGCAAAGGGCCTGTCCTCCATTGAGTGCTTGTGTGGAAGTTATGGTGGGCCAGACAAACCATCCCCACGGCCTACACAAAGCCAAGAATGGCTTGTGCTGTCACCGGCCAGAGTGGAAACACCTCAGAATTCAGGGGCATCTGGTACAATATTCAGAAGCATATGGTCTCAGTGGTGGGGAAACACAAACCCTAGCTGCTTTGGTCCCACTTGGCATCGCTTTAAAGCAAGATTCAAAAGGATCCAAATGTTTCCAAGTGACATATTTGAATCCCAGATGAAAACTCAAGCATTTTTAAATGGGATACAAAACATCTGGCGCCCAAAAAGGCAAAATTCACAATGTCTATCATTCACTCCAAAAGTAATGGGTATGCAAAGAAGGGGAGAAATACCACCAATACTAAGGATAAAAATTATGGGCCAGAAACACTTAGATACAACACAGATGACTGAATTGGTGGTGAAGATACTAAATCAGTTATTGAACTTTAAAGTAGTTACATTCATTTATACGAAAAGGTAGAAGAGAGCGTGGCTGAGTTAAGGAGAGACATAGAAGATGTATTTTTGAAAACTCAAATTGCAGTTCTAGAGATGGAAAGTCTAATGCCTGGGCTAAAAATCCATGGAATAGGAGTGATAGGTTAGACATTATAGAAGAAAAGTTTTAATGTCCTTAAAGAATATTTTTAAAAGGCAAAAAGGGTATTTTCCAAATAAGACTACAAGAACTCATCGTTACTATAAAAATGCTAAAGAAATTTTCTAGTGCTAAGAAGAAATAATACCAAAGGGAAATTTAAATCTTCAAGAAGGACTAAAGATCATCAAAAATGGTAAATTATAAAAGACTAATTTTTTCTTGATTATATATATTTGTATATGGCCACTTAAAGTAAAAATTATAATACTATAAATTTATAATATTGGTGGGGATTAATGTATCTGTGTAGTTTATGGTTTACAAGAATCAGTACAATAGTAACTCTAAACTGTAAAATATAACAATACATGCCCCAAACTGGAAAGTTGTTCTTAAGCTCTAAAACTATCATAAAAAAAGTGTGGCTAAGTCAGGAATGGTGGCACATGCCTGTAATCCCAGCACTCCAGGAGGTTGAGGCAGAAGGCTCCCAAATTTGAGCCCAGTGTGGGTAATTTAGTGAGACCCTGTTTGAAATTTAAAAATAAATAAATAAAAGGGATAGGGAGGTAGCTCAGTGCAAAGGCCCTGGGTTCAGTCTCTTATACTGAAAAAAAAAACTGATATAGTTAAAAAGATAATAAAAAAATTAGTGTGAATTTTAAAACATGTTCAAAATAATCCAAAGCAAGTCAGAAAACAGAGAACAGAAATGAGAATAAAGACCATCAGAAAGCAATAATAAAATGGTAAACTCTAATCCAACTATATCAATAATTATTTGAAATACTGGTAAAATAAATATTCCAACAAAAAAGACAGAAGGTAACCCAAAGTGTGTATAGCAGGCTTAAAATACATGCTTTCTATAAGGCCTTCAGTTTAAATAGAAAATACAAAGAAATTGACAGTAAGTGGGTAGAAAATAGTATACCAAGCAAACAGTAAGTATAAGAGTGCGAGAGTAGCTATACTGGGTATCGTAAAGTAGACTTTGAGAAAGCAACAGTATTATAAATTCCAAGAAAGATTTTTCATAAGGATAAAGGAGTCAGTACAATAGAAAGACAGAAGCGTCTAATATGTATATGTGTCTAATAACAGTTTCAATATGGCTGAAGAAAAAATTGATGAAAAATCAATAGTTCAATATAAATATAAATTCTTGGATGAAAACAATCATAGCTGAATATTAATGCAAATATGAAAACATATAAATATACATATGAATATAAATATCAGAAACACTGGAAAGAATAAAGAGAAAGATGGGATAAACAACACTATTAATAACTTCTATCTTACAGATATTTTCAGAACACTCTTCTGCTGGTTTACAACTACAGAATACACATTCTCTTCAGGTGCATGGCTTGTTGACCAAGACAGATCACATGCTGGACCACAGAGCAAGTTTCAATAAATTTAAGAGGATCTAAATCACACAGAGTATATTCTATGATCAAAACAGAATTAGAAATGAATTAGAATAACTGAGAAGACTCCAAATATTTAGAAATTAAATAACCCACTTTTAAATTATCAATGGACTAAAGAAGAAATCACATGGGCAATTAGAAAATATGTCAAAATAAATGATAATTTTAAAAAGCCAAAATTTGTGGGATATTAAGCAAGCAGTGACTAGAGAGAAAGTTGCAATACCTTTAAATGGATGTATTAGGGAAAAAAAGATTTTAAAACATCACCCTAAGATTCCACCACAAAAAGAAAAAGAAAGGCAAAAAAAGCTCAAAGTAACTAAATGAAAGGGAATGTAAAAGATAAGAATACACAATTGAGAAAATTAATAAAGACTACTCAGACTAATGTGTTGTTTGACAAGAATGCTAAGAAAATTCAGAAGAAAGAGTAATTGTTTTAACCAGTAATGTTGAGACTACTGTACTGCATATTCATGTACGAAAGGGTGACAATGAGCCCCAACCTCACACCATATACTCAAATTAATTTAAAATAGAGTAGAGAACAAGGAACTAAAAGTATAAAATTCTCAAAACAAAACACAGTAGTACTTTGCCTCATAAACTTAATTTGTTCTATGATTTTGGAAAACATGGCCATGTCTGTGTTTGCGTGGGAAAGATGGCTGTGGTAGTGTTTGTCACCTGATGCAGAGTTTGTAAATGAAAACAAAATTTTTCCAAATACTTCTGTTTGTGAACCAAACTGTTTGCAAACAAAAGCCTTTGTGAACCAAGGTACCACAGTACAGAAGCAAATTCTCATGCCCTTTGGCAATGGTTTCATAGATATGACACAAAAGCATAAGTAACAAAAGTAAAAATAAAAAAATTGGAATTCATCAAAATTTTAGTATATGCGCTGCCAGAGCAAGCACATTATCAAAATTTCAAACTTTTACACTTCTTCAAAGAACAGCATCAAGAAAGTGAAAGGATCTCCCCACAGAATGAGAGGAAATATCTTCAAATCACATATCTCATAAGAGACTTATGTATAGAATATATAAAGAGCCCTTACAATGAAATACAAAGACAATTCGATTTATAAGTAGACCGAGATTTAAAATATATATACAAATGAGCAATGAAGTCATGGAAATCATTATCCTCATCAATATCACTACATCCTGAGGGAAATGCCAGCCCAGACTGGCAATGAGATACCACTTCACATCCACTACATAAGCTGCAAGAGGAAAGTTGTATGATAACAGAGTTGGCAAGAATGTGGAGAAATTGGAATGCTCCTACACTGCTGTATGGAACATAAAATGATAGCTTCTGTGGACAATGGTTGGGAAAGTCTTCAAAAGCTTAAACATGGAATTACCAGATGATCCAGCAGTTCTACTTCCAGATATATACCCAAAAGAATTAAAACCCTATATCCTGACAAAATTTATACACAGATGTTCATAGCAGCATTTTTCTTAATAGACAAAGAGTGAAAATAATCCAAATACCCATTAACAGGTAAACACAGTGTGAACAGTTAGACACAACGTGGTACATTGACACAAGTGGATATTATTTGACCATTAGAAGGAATTAAACTTGGATGCATGCTACAACATGGATGGACATTGAAAGCCCTGTGCTAAGTAAAAACATGTCAGACACAAAAGGCCACACATTTATGTTCCACTGATTAAGGCATCCAGAATATACCACCCTGAACGCACCCGATCTCGTCTGATCTCGGAAGCTAAGCAGGGTCGGGCCTGGTTAGTACTTGGATGGGAGACCGCCTGGGAATACCGGGTGCTGTAGGCTTGCAGAATAAGCAATTCTTAGAGACAGAAGATTAGTGGTTGCCAGGGGCTGGTGGGAGAGGTTGGGAAGTGACCCATAATGCATATACAAACCAAATCCAGCTATCTAGGAACTACAACTATTGGTGCAAATTACAACAATAATTACATAGAATGAACCATGACAATGTATAGTTTATTCTAGGAATTCAAAATTGGAAAAACAATCACTATAAATCCACCGTGTTAATAAAATAGAAAAACATGATCATTTCAATAGCTGCAAAAAAAGAAGCAAATGAGAAAATTCAGCACTCATTCATGACCAAAATCCTCACACTGTGCTTGCTTTAGCAGCACATATACCAAAATCTTCACAATGGCAAAAAACTGGGAAAAACCCAAATCAAATGTTCCTCAACGGATGAGTACATAACTGTGGTATATCCACACAAGGGAATGCTAAACAGCAATAAAAAGGAATTATGGATACACATGGCAACACGGATAAATCTCAAAATTACTATACGGAGTGAAGGACACAGACATACAAAAGTACGTATTGGGTGATTGCCTTTATATAAAGCTCCATGTCAGAAGTCATGAGTAGAAAGAGAGATAGACAGTAAAGAAGCTGGGGGAACTCCTGTGTTCCTTGCGACCATGCCAAAGCCTGTAGACATTCCACCATTCTCTTCAAATTGCTTGTTTTAAACAGGTACAGTTTATTTGACATAAGTTATACTTCAGTAAATTTGATAAAATAAAGATTCAGTTGAGCATGGTGGCACACAAACTCTGAGTAACTGAGGCAGGAGGATTGCAAATTCAAGACCAACCTGGGAAACTTAGCAAGATCCCGTATTAATATAAAAATTTAATAACAAGCCATTTGAAAATAAAAAATACAAATGTTTTGTCAACAATGTAATGTCACTGTGTAGGTATGAATCACTGCAATGCACAAGATTGGATGGATGGATGGATGGATTATGGGTAGATAGATGGACAGACAGATAGGTGAGAGTTTTACATCGCTGCGTAGGAAACCATTTCCAAAGTTGGTGAATTAAAAAACAGCAACCACTTAAAATAAAAATTTAAATAAGGATGGGCTGCAACTCATTGTGAGGGCCCTGGATTTAATTCACAGTACCATAAAAAATAAATAAAGATCATGCAGCTGAAATTACAGCGAAAAAAAATAGTATAGAAGTTTTTAAGGCAAATAATAAAATCATCGTACTAATTTCTGAATTTTATTAGTGGCGTTTGCAGTATTTTCAAGAAATTTTCAAATTTCATGATCTGCCCCTAATTTTCACTGAGTGTTTGGAGTTCTGTAAGCCTGCAGGCCCTCTAACCATCCTGTAACATTATCTCTGTACCTGATCTCATGCTATCCGTATCTTCCTTTATTATCTTATTGTAGATGGCTTAGCAATTTATACATCTAGCCCTCAATTCTCTGCCGAGCTCCAAAATGGTGATGTTAAGTAGACCTACAGACCGAGCTGAGCCGAGACCTGTAGCTCTCTACTCCATATCCCTTCAGGGCCCACAGTAGACCTGCAGCTCTCTACATAATGTCACTTCATGTCCAAAGTCATCCTACACTCAGTATCTGCAAAATAGCTGTGGTCTCCCACTACACACAGCTCCATTGTTGCCTTTTCTATCCGACATAACTACCCTCTCTCCAAGGAAAAGCCAGAAACCCTGGGATCATCCTTTCCTCCACATCTAACACAACACTATTGACTCTGTTAGTTTTCTGCAACCCAAACAATCGCCTGGTCCAGACCATCTATTTCTACCTGGTTTACATCAACAGTCTTCTAATTGTTGGCCATGTCCATCTATTCTGGACCCTTCTCCTCCCCAGTGAACTCTGAAATACAAATCTACTCATGTCACTCCCTGCCCACTTCCTGCCTTCAGCAGCTCCCATTGCTCCCAGAATCAAGACCAAAACTATTAACTTTTTTTTGTGGGCAGGTCCAGTATTCATCCAGGGCATATGAGCATGGGTGTGCCAATGGTTAAGATAGTTAAGACCTTTGTTATTAGCAAACTGTCATAGGAAGGAAGGCTCTCAAGATACTTTTTGAAAGGACAGAAAGTCCCGTCCAGATGGCTGTGAGGGATAAGGCACCATATGATTCTGGATGGCCCCTCTAGACTTGTTCTGTGTCCAAGAATGATGAATAACAGCAGCGTCATCCAAGTTGAGCCAAGAGCAGAGCTGGGAAAGAAACAAAACTGGATGGGCCCTGAGATTTTGGACCCTGATGGGCCCTAAGGAGTGCAGGAAAGGGGGCTGTGTGCTGTTGGGAGAGAGATTCGCTACTGTCAGTGCACACAGCCCAGTCTCTGCCTCTGTGCATGGGAATTAGGGTGGCAAGAATTTAAATGCAGTAGAATGAGACTTCCAAAGGTAAGTCTAGCAGGTTATGGAGACTGTTGTTTAAATATAAGGTGTCCTGCAAAGTCTCCTGTGGTGAAGGCACTAACCTCATGAATGGATTAACTAATGAGTTCATGGCTGAATGGATTATCAGGAAGTGGGGCACCTCGCATGGTGGGGGCAACATCTGGTTTCATACAGTTCTTTATTAAAGAACTAAAACATCCAGTCATTCACTTTCTTTGTATTATATATCAAGAAGCTCTTTGTGCTAAGGAAAGCAGCAAAAAATGAGATGAGAGATCCTCAAAGATGTCACAAAAATGGTGAATTACATCCTGGTCTGTGCTCTCAATTTTTTTTTTTTTTTGAGGGTGCTGGGTATTGAACTCAGGACCTTGCACTTGCTAGGCAACTGTGCCACCACTGAGCTAAATCCCCAAATCCTCATGCTCTTAATTTTTGAGTTTCAAGAACCTCTCGACGAGGTTCAGGCACAGTATAATGCTTTATTTACGTACAATAATGTCCGGTGGCTGAGCAGAGAATGAGTCCTGGAGAGATTTTTAGTCTGCTTGGAGGAAATTAGGGGTTTTTTTATGAATGAAAAGGGGCAAGATATCCACAGCTCACTGATATGGCTTGGTTTTACAGCCTCATGTTTTGTTTTTACAGATTTTATACTACACTTCAATGTACTGAACAACAACAACAACAAACTACGAGGTGTAGGGAAAACAGCAGAAAGGATGGTTTGTGATATCAAAACATTTGAGAGAAAACTGCGTGTGGGCAGCTAAAATATTTTTCGAGTCTAAAAATGCATTTAGAAAATTGTACAGTATTTGCAGATAGTCTTACAAGGCATCAGAAAATCTACAAGGAATTCTCTAGCATTGTAGCAGCCACAAAGGAGAATTTTAGTAACAGGTTTTTACAGTTCTGTAACATGGAGATGACCCTATTTTTTTTCTACAGATAAAGGCCAATTTGAAGAACTTGATCTTTTCTGTTTATACTGGTTAGATTTTGGAAAGCTGGAAATAGAGCTATTGAATTTGAAGAAAGCTCTATCTGGAAAAAGAAATTCTATGACCTGCGTGCAGTATTTGAGAAGACAGAGTGTGAAGGGATGACGAAGGACAGCAGAGCTGGTAGCTCTGAAAGTGAAATCCTTGACGTGTGGAATTCTTTGCCAAATAAAGTCCATGGAGGCACTTGAGATTGCTTTTCTCACTCTGTTTGGATCATCTTATGCTTGTCAGCAGCTGTTTGCAGCTCTGAATTATACCAAAGATGATACAAGAAACAGACTAACAGATGACCCGAGTGCTGTATGTGTTGTTCTCAATCTGACGAAGTAGGAGCCAAGATTTGCACACAGCAGATCACATGAATTATGCAGAAGTACGCCAAACACAAACTTTTACCTTTCAGTAAAAAGCTGTATCATTGAAATCTCTGCTGCTGTGTTTTTCTTTTAAGACAAAAGATGTTAATGTACAAGTTGTTTTTTTCTAAACTAAAACCTCAGTATTCCAGTTTAAGTGCGGTGTTGGCGCTTTGTGATAAGTAAGTGGGTTTTGGGTTGCAGTTTTGCCGTCTCTGGCCTAAATCGTTATAGGTCCGTGTTTTTCCAGACAGTTCTTTTAAACCAGCATCGGAAAGGAACAAAGGCCCCCATAAGGATGAGACCCACTTGCTGAGGGGACTAGGATGACATGTGTCATCTTAGTCAAGGCGGAGGGGAATGCAGCAGCCCAGGACACTGTGTGCTGGTGGCAGCCAGAGTCAGCTCTGCAGCCCCTCCCTGCATGTTTCCTCCCAGAGTTCCTCGTTTACTTACCCTTAAGGCCCAAACTTGGTTGTGCTGCACGGTCATCTTTTCTTTTCTTCTTTAGTTTCTTTCTTGTTTTCTTTTTTTTGTTTAATTAGTATATGCTTGCCATACATAAGAATGACATTCATCTTGGGGAATTGGTGCACATATATAACACATTTCATCCTTTTTACTTCTCTTTCCCCTCCCTAACCCATCTCTCCCCGGCTCCAGATCCTTTCTGGTCCCTATTTTCATCTAGACCTACCAAACCAGTTTTTTTTGGGAGAGAAATCAGTTTGAGGTGCTAGAAGTATAGCTCAGTAGTCGAGCACTTGCCTAGCATGCATGAGGTTCTGGCTTAGATCCCCAGCACTATTAAAAAAAGAAAGAAAGAAAAAAAGAGAGAGAGAGGAAGGAGAAGAAGGAGGAAGGGGAGGAAGAATGGGGGAGGTGGGAAAGAGGAACAGAAAGAAGAAAAGAGAAGGGAAGGGAAGGGAGAAGAGGAGAGAAGAGAGGAGAGAAGAAAGAAGAGAGAAGAGAAGAGAAGAGAGGGGAAGGGAAGGGAAGGGAAGGGAAAGGAAGGGAAAAGAAGGAAAGGGAAGGGAGGGGAGGGGAGGGGAGGGAGGGGAGAGGAAGAGAGGAGGAGAGGAGAGGAGAGGAGAGGAGGGAAGGGAAGAGAAGAGAGATCAGCTTGGACAGAAAGCTGAATTTTAGATAAACCGGATGGATGGATCAGTGGCAGCATCTCCTGGCATTGTTGTTCCCAGCCCCCAGCCCCCGTGTCCTCTCTGGACACCCCTGAGTCACAAGGGCAGCCAGGGCACATGCTCAGGGACAGGTGAACACTTGGTTAGTCACTCTGTGACCTGCAGTGCCATCGTCCAATGTGCACTTCGGGCTCCCTCTGGAGCAAGGGAAACTCTTGCCTTCTACAAGGTATGAGGAAGGACTGACTCACGTCAGGAACTTTGAAACCTGCAGATAAAAGGTGTGCCAATCTCCTCTCCGTACTGCCATCGTCACTGAGTGCATTCAGTGAGGGAATCATGGTCTCTGCTTTTACAGACCACCTGCAAGTGACAGTGCCAGCCTGCGACACTGTCCACACGCCTCTGTCCTCCATTATCCCAGTGACGGTCCCCGCCCCATGCTGCTGTCTGAGGATCACACTGCAGGGTCTTCCTTCACAAGCATGATTCTGAACGTTTTTACCTGGGATCTGCCCCTGCTGAGGAGTCCACTGCTTGCGTTTCAGCTTATGGTCGTTGTCATGTCTCTAGGGACCTTAAATGCCCTTTTTTCTATCTAACAGCAGTCAGCATTCTGAAGGCTGAAGGGCGACCGGATGACGTCTGTGCCAGGCGGCCAGATGTCGCCACAGAGCCAGAGGCTTTTATCCTACAGCTGCTGAATTTCACATCTATCAATATTATCAGCTGGAATGCTGTCAGTTTTATAAATGAAAACAGACTGACCATAAATCATTCCACAGTTTAGGTCTTCGTGGGGGGAAGGGAGGGGGAGGCCGCTGTGTTTGTAAGCGTGCCGGGCAGGTGTGTTTATTCCTTCCGTCAATGAGTCTGCAGGCCATGGACCTACCAGGGCGGGGGGCCACCTAGTCCCCCCACTCCTGCTGCAGATGTACCCCAGCAGACAGAGCAGCAGCAATGTGCTAGCCCCCAAAGTCTCACTGCCTTGTTTCTGAGAAAGGTTAGCATCTGCCTGTCTTTTCTACAATTTTCAGGGTCACAAAGAAATAGCAACTGATGTCTCAGAGCCCGAAAACCCCCAATACACTGCTGCGGGCCTTCCGACTGCACCCACAATGACAAGACTTCCTGGAGACCTACTTTCATTTCGTCAAATTTAGATGACTTGAATGGCTGAAAACTCATAGATTCATCTACTGAGTACTTACTATGTATACAGCCAGGACCTCTCTGAAAAACCCCATTCTGTAGGCTCTACTGGGAGACCCATTTTACGGTGGGAAACTGAGTCAGAGAGGTTAGGGAACTTGTGCAGGTTCCCGTATCCAGGAAGTGGCAGAGTCAGGATTACAAAGCGCATGCAGGGTGTTTCCAGAACTGAGGCTTTCATAGCAATGAGGTGACAAGGGCGTCATTAGACTGAGTTGCTGGCAAAGATCCCCAGGAAACATTTTGAATTCCTAAGCTTCAATCTAATGCCATGGTCTTGATCTCTCCTCCAGGGATAGAAAATGTTAGGGATGAAGAAGAGTTAGTTACCTGACTGAAGATGCAACTCAGTGATAGAGTGGGTGCCTAGCATGTGTAAGACCTTGGGGTTCCGCCCGCAGTACACACACACACACACACAAAAGCCCTTCCTTAGAGTCTCTTGAACGCTGGCATTTATCCACATTTCCTGGCTACTATTTACTTTCAGTTTTTTTGTGGCTGGAACCCAGGCCTCCCGCATGCTGGTAGTGCTCTGCCACTGAGCTGCACCCCAGCCCTAGAGTCGTTCAGTTGTGGATTGCTGGGCCCTACACAGTTTCCGGGTTCAGCGGGTCTGGGCTACACTCTGTGAACCTGTGTTTTGAAGAAGCCCTCAGGTAATGTTGAAGCTACCACTTCAGTGAACACATTTTGAGACCCCTGCTATAGTCTGTGACATTCACCTGGAGTATCAGCTTAGGATTGGCTAGAGTTGTCTCTAAGTAAAATTTCTCTTGCCATCTCAGTGCAAACGCATCCTTTCCTTGGTCCAGGGCTCCCTAAGGGACTGTTCTGTCCAAGCCTCTGCCTGCAGAGAGTTCTGATGGTCATTGTCACCTCCAGGAGCCACCCTGTCCAGGGGGCACTAACACAGGAAACAGGAGGGAGGGGACAAGTCCTAACGCAATCAAGTCAGGAACTGGGGTATTTTCGGCATCCATGATTCTGCTTTAGGTGCCTTGCACTTTCCCGAGTCCCTTACACCTCTGTCTTTGGGGTCACCATTTGTGGTCTTCACATCAGACTATCTCAGTGTTCTTGATATCTGAGGCTACCAAACCAGAGTCTCCTAAGATGCACGAGTATGGCGACAGTTTTAAGAAAACAGGTGCAATCAGGTGCGTATGAGAAGACACATGGGGACCAAAGCTCCTGGCAGGCAGGGAGCTACTGCAGCAGCTGAAAGAAATGAGGGATTAGAGGCTGGTTTTTCCCCACTTGAACCATCTCTTCTCTGCATCCGCAAAAACAAGTGCAGGTGGTTTTCAGCCTCTTTATGCATGCTTTTTCGTGTACTTTCTTTGGAAAGGACCCTGGACCTCCCTCCGTCCACACCCTCCTCCTTTCATCTGCTCCTCCAGCCACCATGCCTAGCTTAGTCTGTGGAGTTGACCTTTCCTCAGCTGGGGCAGGTCAGGGAGTGTGTTGGCAGCTGGTCACGTAGAGAAGGATGCAACCTTGATGAGCATCCCCCCTGCAGAGCCTCTGGAACATGAATCCCCTCACCATCCTCCACACCCTCAAGGGCGTGAGGCCCTTCAGCATCCTGCACACCCTCCAGGCCAATGGCTGTGTCTTTTGCACACAAGGCAGAAGCTTTGTGAGTGAGTAAACGATTGGTGTTTAGGTCACTCAATGATGGGCCACTTCACAGCACCCTCGCCCACTGATGTCCATCATCTAACTGCCCAAATGCCTCTACTTTGGCTGGGCCTGACCCAAAGGCTACTAGCAGGGGAGAATTTACACTCAGCTGCATCTCCAGTCTGTCTTCTTTCCTTCCCTTCCTCCCTTTCTCCTCCCCTCCTCCCTCTTTCTACAGGGACTCACTGAGTCGTGCTCCATCCAGCTCCACATCATTAGCCATACAGTAGCCAAGAAGGCCGTCCTTCATCACACCCCCTGAACACAGTGCGCTGAAGCCTTGGCCCATCCTAGCTGGGCTTAGGAGGATTCTGCTGTAGAGAAAGAGGAAGCGGCTTTTGTTTTCAGGGCCCGGATGAAGCTGTGCACAAGAAGGATTTTCCAGGCTTAGGAATGACTCAGCACACAAGGCCTAATGTTTTCTTCAGGTTTAACACGCACAGAGAACCACACGACTCATCAGCCTGATGAAGGTCCACACTCAGGGAACTACCAACCAAACCAAAACAAAACCAAGAACGTGACCAGCAGCCCAGAAATCCTCTCCTGCTTCTTTCCAGCCACTACCTGTTTCCTCTACCAATAACCACAGTCCTACTTTTGAGCAATGTGAAACATCTCTACCTGGTTTTGATCATATAAATGGAGTCAGTTTGTATCCTTTGTCTCTGGTTTCTTTTGCTCTATATTGTCCTTGCAAGGCTCACACATATTTTTGCACCTGGCTAAGCTCGTGCACTCTCCACATTACTGCAGACTAGTCCATTTCTGAATGCACCTTGCGTGCTTGGGGAGGTCTAGCCTGGGCTACTGCAAACAGTGCTGCTACAAACAATCCAATAGTTGTGTTTTGATCAACCGTGCATGTCTCTGGCAAGTATGGGCCCAAGAGTGGGAAGGTTGGGTCACAGCCTGCGTGTGTGGCTTTAGTTGCTACTGGCCCAGGGAGTTTCAAAGTGGTGCCATCAACTCATTTGACCATCTCAGCAGCACTACATCATCGGCCCTCATGGCTGTGCCCTTCTGATGGGTGGATAATGGTGTCATGCCCCAATATCAATTTGTCTCCTCTGAAGATGATTAGTTTCGAGCATCTTTTCATGAGTTTAATAGGCATTTGAATATCTTTTCTTGATCAGAGTTTTTTCCTCTAATTTATTGATACTGACAGAACTTTTATTTTTATTTGCATCATTTTTTAAATATGAATGAAAATTGGTGTCCATTAAATATATGTCTGGCTCACAGGCATGCAGATAATCAACTATCAGAAAAAGTAATGACTATATAAACAACAATGACAGATAGCATTTTTGAGTGCTTGTGCAGTATTACCTCATTTCATTTTCACAAAAATACACCCCCCTCTTTTCTCTTTAACTTTTTACTTTGAGACAGGGGCTAGCTGAGTCGTTAAAGTGCCCAGGCTGGGCTCAAATTTGCCATCCTCCTGCCTCAGTCACCCAGATTTCTGGGATTACAGAGAGGTATCGCCAAACCCAGCTTATACATCTCCTTTTTTTTTTTTTTTATCAAAGAGCGAAATGAAGTCCAGAAAAGTTAAGTAACTTTTACAAAGCCACACAGCTGACTAAGCTTCTGAGTGAAGATTTAAGCCCAGGAAGCCTCCCCCCAGAGCTGCCATATTAACCTCCATTCTGGTCTGGTTCCCCACCCTGCCACCCACAACACTTTGAGATTGTCACACCAGAGACTGTCCACTCCCAACATCTGGCTGGGACACTAGACCATCAGCCTCCATGCTGGAGCTTCTCTGTTCTCCAGCCTCAGTGGATCTTGGATTGGAGTCTCTACATGTCCCAGATTCTCTCAGACAGCCCAGACAGGGCAAGTCTAGCCCACAGTCAGACGTGTGCTCCGCTTCTGTAGTCTGGAAGATCAGGCCCTAGAACCTTCAACCATGTTCTTGACAGAACTTTGAGGGTGGCGACTGCTTTCTGAGCCCCCTTCCACTCTGCCACCCTCTTCCCGTTCACTCTCTCATGTCAGCTTCCTTCCTGCCTCCCCTGCAAGATCACAGCTCCTTCAAGGGGAGGAGTTATTGGGTATTCATTTTGATATTACCCTTATGGAAGGGATGGAGGGAAGGGTGATTGTCTCATAAAAGGTTTAATTATGACCATGATGTAAAATATTTGCCACTAAGGTATTCACAACCTCCATCAAACTCAGCGTCTACATGGCAGGAGAACCTAGTGAGAATGAAATCTGGGATATGGCAGTGGAGATAGCGGACCTTACTCTGCTCCACAACCCCCTCCCTTCAAGCCAGCACTATGAGGAAATGACAGCAATAACAAGAAGGACAATGGTGTGTCTCCAGTAAAGTCGCCATCCGATCTAAACCACCATGTGAGTAATCAGAGAGGTCCTGTGCCTTGGCCCAAAGACCAACAAACTTCATCTCCACTGAGACAAAACTTAAAATGTAGAGCATGAAAATGGACTGCTCCTGAGATTGCACGGCCGAGCCCTGCAGAAGGGGTCCCAGCATGGATTCTTGTCACATCCTGCAAGACACTGAGGGTGCTTCATCTTCCACATCCAACAGAAAACTAAGTCCTGCCAATTCTACCTCATCCTCTCTGCTCTTTCTTCTCTAGTTCAGGACTCTTTATCATCTTGCTCTCTTTTTTTCCTGGATAATTTTACATACATTTCTAATTGACATATAACATGATTTTATCGTACCCAACATGAGCTTTTGAAGTTTTTATACATTGTAGAAGGGATCAACCTAGCTAATTAGCAAATTCGTGAATTCATATAACTATTATCACCTTACATAGTTATTATCACTCTCTTTATATATATTTTCTTTTGAGACAGGATCATGCTATGTAGTACAGGCTGGCCTTGAACTCACTATGTAGCCAAGGCTGACCTTGAACTCATGGCAATCCTCCTGCCTCAGCCTCCCAAGTGCTGGGATTACCAGCGTGGGGCTCTGAGCCCAGCTCTCTTTACATTTCTTAAGGACACACTATATCATTAACCCTAGTCACCTTGCTGTACAATAATTTTCCTGAAATGTATTCCTCTCATCTGACTGTAATTATGTTTCCTTTGACCCACACCCCCTCCACCATCGCTCCATGAGTCATTACAGCAGCCTCTGCTCCCACAGGCCTCCCTGGCCACCTTTCCCTCCTGCTGGGTCCCCACCCTGCCTCTACCACTGTCACCAGAGGATGAAATGTAAGAGGCAAATGGGACAGTCCCTGGTACAGGTCTCCATGGTTGAGAGGGGCGGAGTCAGTCCCTGGCTGCCTCACCACCCCAGCCCACAGAACTGTCGGTCTCCAGGATGGCTCCTCCTCATTGTCACACCCTGCCTGAGGCACGGGCTTCCTTGGCCCCAATGGCCGGTACTGAGGAATCAGGCCCACATCTGGATCTAAACATTCACAAAGAGATGAGAGGACTGAGGTGACCCGCACAGTGCCTGGGTGTGTGGTAGGAAATGAGGTAAGCAAGCCAGCTATCCAGGCTGATCTGCCTTTAGAGACGAGGAGATTTTGTGACAGGGACACAGCAAGCTTAGTGTGTCTTACCATCCTCCCAAGACCCAGTGTGAAAGAGAAGAACCGGAATCCAAGGCAAAGGGGGGTGGTAACTAGGGGCCATTTCTCTCTCCCCGAACTCCATGCCACTAGCCACAGAGAACAGACTGCTGACAGTGAGCCATGGGTCTTTCCTGCCCGAGTCCGACAAGGGTGGACACTCCCCTTCTCCTGGGGGACACGCCATCACCTCGGGTTGTCCTGTGGAAAAGCCATCAGTCCTCCTGCCTGGTGAAAGGCGCTGACATGGTTCATCGCTGTTACACAGCCAGAGTCACCAGGGCTGGCAGCTTAAAGCCAGCAGGTGTAACCAGACATCCAGGGACTGGATCCCCAAAAGGCCAGATGCTCAGCCTGGCCATGCACTTAACACATTTCAAACACAGCACTGTGTGAGCCCAAGTTCGAACTGCCGCAACAGGTTTCTCCACTCCCAAGATGGTCTGGGCCCAAAGAAAATCTCATTTCAAAGTGATTTTTTCCTAGAGGAGCCCAGGTCCCATCCAGGATGGGGACATCCCTTTCCAGGTTGGGCCCTGGCTCTTCAAATCCCACCCAGTGTTGACCCTTCAGTGTTTTCTTACAGGGCTGGACAAGGCCCCTGGTGGCTGCCTAACTCTTATTAGCCGAGTGACCAGGTACAGATACAGTGCCAGATCAGACTCAGCACAATGCAGCCCACCAGAGCAACAACCATAGATCTTGCCCACCACCAGGGCATTCATTAGCAATTTCGTGTCCACATCATGGAATACTATGCAGCTAGTTTTTAAAAGTACTAATATGGAATTACTCCTGTGATACTCAGTGTTCCATCACTGTAACAAATACCTGAGATAATCATATTATAAAGAGAAAAGGTTGGCTTTGGCTCACCGTTTTGCAGATTTCTGTCACGGATGGTTGGCTCTATTAATTTTTGGCCTGTGGAGAGGCAGCAGATCATGGCGGGAGTGTGCAGCAGAGCAGAGGAACTCATCTGTGGCTAAGGAGCAAAGAAAGTAAGTGGGGCTAAGGTTCCACAGTCCCATTCCAGGGTGTACTCCAGGGTCCTAATGACCTCTCAGTAGGCCTCAGCTCTTAAAGTTTCCACCATTACCCAACAGCACCACTCCAAGGACCACATTTCTAATATATGCACTTTGGGGAACACACGAGATCCAAACCACAGCAAGAATAATCTCCAAAATATATTGCTATGAGAAAAGAGCAAGGTCCAGAACAAGCTCATTCATGTACTGCCTTTTGCCTGAAAAGGGGGGAAGGATATTTGTATATGATCACTCATATTATCTCTGAAAGTCTTCACGAGAACCTGATCACACTGGTTGTCTCCTGGATGGGGAATAGAGGAGGATCAGGAGTGAGGATGATAAGGAAATGTTTTTTCAGTCTCTGCCCCTTCATACATGAACTCTGTGAATATATTAGCTAGTTGCTAAAAACTTTTAAAGTTAAAAAGGTCCAATTATATCAGAAGGATTTATTGATGGATGGCAGCAGGCAAGGCGGAAAGGGAGAGACAGAGGAACACATCAGAGATGATTCTTTATCACTAGTCTAGATGACTGGATTCATTACAATGTGGGTTGCAGGAAGAAATGGAAGGGGTGGGAGACGGAAAATAAAGCAGCCTTGGACTGTCGAGGTGGAAATGCCACAAATATCCACATAGAGGCTTTTAGGAGGAAATGGCTAAGAGTACAAGAGATGATACAGTCTGAAAATATAGATTTGGGATCATCATCTCACCAGGAGTGTCTAAAGCCATGATGGATGATAGGACATCCTAGATGAAAGGAACAGAAACTTAATAGGACTTGCTTTAAAAAAAATACAAAGGGAGAAGAGTTTATGAAATCCAAGGGATGGCACAGACATAGCTACATCTCAGACTCAGAAAATGTCATCAAAATTCTGAAAGATAGTAAACCCAGCACTCAAGAGGCTGAGGCAGGAGGATCGCAATGAGTTCAAGGCCTGCCAGGGCTACATAGTGAGTTCAAGGCCTGAACTACACAGTGAGACCCTGTCTCGAAAGAACCCCGCCGCCGCAAAAAAAAAAAAAAGACAAAAAAATCTGAGAGATGAAGTTTCCTGAAAGATGATCCTATGAATGTAGAGCACATGTCTAGCACACTTGGGGCCCTGGGTTCCATTTCCAGTACCCTGCCTCAAAAGAAAGAAAAAGAAAGACTGTTCTTTAGACCTAGTTCCAAGCCATGAAGAAATAATCACATAGGGGTTTTAAATTATCGATTGGTGGTAGTCTCACTTGAATGTCACTCTTCGGAAAATCAGGACAACTCATTCTGCATCTTCTCCCTAAAATCCAAACTTCTCAAAACTGTGTAAGAGATTAGTACTTGTTTGTTCAGGGAGATCATGCTTTGCACCATTTTCTCATAAGTGTAGTGATAAATTTGGCATATATATATATATATATATATAGAGAGAGAGAGAGAGAGAGAGAGCTAGAGAGAGAGAGAGATGGGGCAGCCCAGCTATCTTCTGCTGGTCTTACTTCACCTTTGGCCTCTTGATCAATTTACTTGTCAGTAAATTGCTCCTCGGCAGCTCCAGACTCCCCTGGTCTTTAAAACTCTTGATCCCGATAACCTGACATACAACAAAAAAAAATGGTGGTGGGGGTGGATTCTGGTTACCTTAGAGCATATGCCCCACACTTACCCAGTACAGCTACACCAAACCCAAGCTCTGCTCCTTGCTCCCCATCCACCATTCTTCCCACATCAACTCTCCACCCTCCTTTGCCCCACTTAGAGTTGCCAGTGCTGTCTCCACTGACTGCATCTCCAGGATTCCCTGGCCTGCTTGCTCTGAGCTGGGTTTGGGCCATACAAGGCACCAGTGGACATCCCCAGGGCAAGAGGAGAAAAAGTTGGGCTACTTCTTCCCTCCTGTCTCCCTCGTGTGGACTACAAATTATTAGAGGCTCCATCCTTCTACAACTACGTCTGAGTAATCATTCTGCAAAACTGGAATTCTTACTGGGTCTCTCAACACTAGCTCTTCTTCTTTCCATTTCAGCCTAAGTGATAAAAATGGTTTTCTGCTGTTGGTTACTACCAACGTCTCTACCAGTTACTTCACTGTTTGCAGATCCACGCAAATGATCCACACACCTGATTCTGTTTCTACCCAAGACTCTAACAGAAAAACGCGTGCAGCTCAACATCGAGGGCACTCATCCCTACCTGCTCTTACCACATGCACTGAGCAAATTATTGGAGAAAAGGGCAGTTGTTTCCCCAGAGAAAGGGGTGCCAAGCAGACATGAGCTCCATCCAGGGAGCTACCTGGGCAGAGACGCCAGTTAAGGGCAGGGCCCTGGAAGATGCTGCATCTCAGAAGCAAGAGAAAAGTGATCTAATGGGGACTGGGTGGAATTTAAAGGAGTCACAGGGCCAATTAGAAGGTGAAGTTGTGGAAATACGCCGAGAAAGAAGAGTAAGTGTCAAGAAAGTTGTAAGTGCCACGAAGAGTTTCTGTGGCAGGAAACTTAAGAAGAGATTGCTGGATTGATCAATTGGAAAGCTATTGCTCACCTTTGAACGAAAAGTCGCAACAGACTGTTTTAAAAGACATGGCCCTCGCCTCATTCCCTGTGTGCTGCTCCTGAAAGGTGGTATCTGTGTTCCTTTCCCTGAATCCGGGCTGGCTTATGGCTGTTATGACTCATGGTGCACAGCAGAAGAGACACGGCATGCTCCTGCTGCTAGATCAGAGGGTGCCAGGCACTTCAGGCTGGCTTCCTTGAGCCGCTCTCTTGGGGAGAAACCAGGCGCCCTGTCCAAGGCTGCAGAGCTGCGTGCAGGTCTCCCACAGCACACCCCAAGCGAACCCTCACTTGCCAGCCAGTGAGTGAGCCACCTGGGACACTCAGTCCACAATTCCACGAGAGACCTCAAGCAAGAGCTGCCTGCTCAAGCTCTGTCCCAATTCTTATTCCACAGTGTCCTACGTAGAGTTTAACTGTTGCTGTTTTAAGTTGCTAAGTTTTAGGAAAGATTTGTTTCACAGCAAGAGTAACAATCAGATTTTCCCCTAGAGGTGGAATATTCTGTAACGGAACACATTTTAAACATACAGCATTGGCTTTGGAACTGAGTGCCAAGGGATGCTGAGAGGATGCTGACATGCTTAATAAAAGCTTACAGGGCACTGCAGAGGTTGTCAGGATGGTTTGAAGGGAAATTCTGCTGGAAGCAGGGAGAAAGGAGCTCCTTGTTATGAAGTGGCAGCGTGCTTAGCATGCTTATGAAATTTTCACCTACGAACTAGTGAATCTGCTGAGATTTCCAGGCAAAAATGTCCTAAATGACAAGTGGTTTCTCTTAACTATGTATCATAAATTATAGATAGAGATGATCTGAAAAAGGAATGATTCAATTTCCAAGCAAAATTTAGAGATACTATAAAAGAATCAGAACTTACTAGTCCAAGAACAAGCTGTTCTCATCTTCATTTTTCCTGGTAGGAGCTTCTCTAAGTAAGAAAGGACCTCACAGAAAATACCAAATCCAGGTTGTCAACAGGCAGATGTCCCAGGGAAAGATAAAACCAAATGTGTCTCTGTAGCATCCTTGGTTACAATCTTGGAAAGTCTTCAAAGAGTAACTTCACAGACACTTAAAAACACATAAACATTCTAGTAAAGAGCATAAGGCCATCTCTGTTAAATGGTATGTTTCTTGTTTTGTAAGGGGTGCTGGGGGTTGAACTCAGGGCCTTGCACTTGCTAGGCAAGCGCTCTACCACTGAGCTAAATTCCAACCCCCATAAATAGTATATTTCTAAGCATATTAAAGGCATTATTTCACACTTAATGGACCTTACGCAGAGCCTGAAGGACAGAAGAATTTCTCTTGTAGAGATTTGTGGATGTATTAGTTACCTTTCTAGAGCCAATGGTTTGCAAGAGCACATATTTAATACAGAACATTTACAAGTTAAAGCATTCACTCATAAGCCAAATGCGGAAAGAGTGCTGAATGTCTGTCTAGGCACTGGAGACCCAAAAGATCCAATCAAGGACCAGGAGCCCTCAGCACTGTCCTGTGTACATCCATGTCTGCAGATGACGGCTGAAAAAATTTATACTGGAACCAGGATATGCTGCTCCCAGCAGAGATGAAGACCAGAGCTTCCCCGAAGCAACAGCAGCCACCCTCAAAGACGGTAAGTCCCTGAGCTCCTTCTTCGATGAGAACAGCCGAGTCCCCTTCAGAAGAACCAGCCGCAGCAGAGCTTCTCCTGGGAAACAGCCCACCACTATCTTCTGCTCCCATTCTGCTTTATGTTGTGTCAGCAGCAATCCTCAGGTGGATCCTCTGCGTCCAGAACTGCACCAACTCAGTCCAGCTGGGCGTTCCTGCTCAAGTTGACCACAGTAAAAAGTTCACCACAGTGGACATGACTTTTGTCTAATTCAGTGGGTTATAAGTTGATACACAGGACTCTCAGAAAGCTTTTAAAGGAATTATATTAGGTTTAACTGGAAGGGATAGATACTGCAAAATAAAAAGAAGATTTTTAGACACACACACATACAATACCAATCTTTTTTGTTGTTTGTTTTGTTTTGTTTTGTTTTGCCTTTTGAGATGGGGTCTTACCATATAGTTCAGGCTGGCCTTGAACTCAGCGTGTAACCCTGGTTGGCCTCGAACTTGTGGTGCTCTTCCTGCCTCAGCCTCCCAAGTGCTAGGATTACAGGCACACATGACCATGCCCAGCTGCACACCAAACTTTTTACAGACCTGAAGCAGTTTGGGAAATCTACTTAGTTGTAAATGTCAGATATTATTTGTGGAAAAAGAAGGATTTGTTAAGGCAAGCAACCAACAGCCCAAAGAGCAAAGCCCAAGTCACAAGAACAGCCCAAAGGGAGTAGAACTGAACTCTAATTAAAGAACGAAAAACATGAGCCTAGATGGATTTCAGAATGGCTACATCCTAGTGGCTCCCATTTTCCCAGGTTTTTAATAGGAGTCTCTCTAGTAGTCACTCCACACCCAGCATTGTATCGTAGGTGACTGGAAAGCAGATGTATGATTCTTTAGCTCACAGAGCTCCACACAGAGAGAATCATTCTCAAGGAGCCTTGTTCAAAGAGCCTTTTCTCCTTGGGGGCCAGGTTTAGAAGACATCAATCCTAACGTTATAATGGAATGAGATGGGGGGTGGGCATGGAAGGGAAAGAGTTTTTTATATGTAGAAATAGAAATAACATGTGGCCAGAAGATGGACTGTGGTAGTTTTAAGACATATTCCCTAATAAGATATAAGACCAAAAACCCAGGACTTCATGTCAAGACAGACAGTGGGATTCTTCGATGCTCCTCTGATTCAGCACTGGGTCTCAGTCCCCCACCTTGAATCTGGGTTTGTGACTGCGTCACTCAGTAGAGTACAGTAGAAGTGATGATATAGGACTCTGAAAATGGTGGAAAGGGCAATACAGCTTCTACCTGGACCTCCAGGAACACGTTCTTCAGGGACACCACGTCCTTCAGGGACACCAGCTACACTGACTACCTTGTGGCCGCCTGGTGGGAGAAGTCTCATGGTGGTGTCCAGATGGAGACACAGCTGAGTGTCAGAGCACCCGCATCCTGCCCTTGCAGATACCTGTCTGTCACTGTGTGAGGGACTCCAAGGAGGAGCTATGCCACAAGCCTGCTCAGATACCTGACCTACAAGACTGTGAACAAAACCAAGGATTTTTTAAGCTACTATGTTTTGGGGTAATTTTTGTGTGGCAATAGTAACAAAACTAAATGGTAGCAGTGCAGACCTGATTACCTAAGGTTAAAATTAACGGATATGAAAATTATTAAGGTGACTTGAGAAATTCAATGGGACAGGAAAGAAAAACACGATCTAGCCATTTGGAGGGCCAATGGGTGTGTGGGAAGGGAAGTTTCTCCTTTGCAGAAAGGCTTGTTCTGCTGAACTCAAGGTTCACAGCCTTGGGCGAAGGCTGAGCCAGTTCTGCTGTGACACTGGTGGGAGGACCAGATAAAAGTCTGGGGCAGGGAAAGTATTGAAACCATGGCCACCAGGTGAACTAAAGATGAGACTTTTAAAAATCAAACCCAGATGATGTTAGAGCCAAATAGGAGGGGCAAGTTCTGGTCTTCTATTGCACTGTAGGTTGCTACAGTTAATAAAAATGTATTGTGTATGTCAAAATAGCTAGGAGAGAGGATTTTTGAATGTTTCAGCACAAAGAAACAATAAATTTCAGTATAATGAACATGCTAATACCCAGATTCGATCATGACACAATGTATACACATATCAAAACATCACATTGTAGCCCATAAATTTGTACAATTTCTAGGTACCAATTTAAACCAAAAAACTCAGGACTTCATCTCCAGATGGATAGTAGGATCAATCTTTTAAAACAAACCTGCTGCTCCAAAAGCACAATGATATGCCTAACACAGAAGAAGAGGAAAATTTAAAAGTCACAATTGGGTTCAAAATAAAGTTAAACATCTTCTTTCATTAGAATCTCCAAGTAGCATGTAGAAATGATGGCAAGAGTTAGAGTCCAGTTAGATAAAGAAGACTGATTGAAAGTCTATTTAAGAAGACTCAAGTTCCCCAAATTCTCCTGGAATTGACCTTCTAACCAGGGAGGGGCCTGGAGCTGCTGAGCCCAGGTCAGAAGTAGGGCGACGGGCTCCAGTGTTCTTGGAGAATGGCGAGCTTTGGAAAAGAGGAGTCCAGACCCAGCCTGCTGGCCAGAGTTGAACCAAACTACTCACTGGGTCTTGGAAGTTGCATTCCATTGCCTGGGGATGGAGGGCCCAGAGAAGAGTGAGGCCATTTCACAAATTGCAGGCAGTTCATGCTGTGTGACAGTCTACCTCAAACCACAGTGGCTTAAAATAATAACCACAAGCAGTTTGTGTCCACGAATCTGCAGTTTGGTGGGGTTTGGTGGGGACACATGTAGTGTCAGCTGGGGTGATTCTACCAGAGTCAAGGAATCCTCTTCTACCACACTCACTATGCCAACGAACTGTCCCTTGCCATTGGCTCCTTTCATTGAGGCCTTAGTGGAGTAGCGTCCTCACAGCACAGTGGCTGGGCTCTGAAAGCAACTGCCCTAAGAAACAAGAAAAGGAAGGGCCTGGGAATTTAGTTCACATGGTAGAGCACTTGCAGAGCAAACACAAGGCCCTGAGTTCAATTCCCAGGACCACTGCCAAAAAAAAAAAGAAAGAAAGAAAGAAAAGGAAAAACCCTTTTGTTCAAATTAAGATCAAAAAATAAAAATGCATGTAGAAGTCTGATGCTGAGAATACAGCCAAGAGTTTACGGCTCAAGGTACAGATGGAAGACATAATCACCAGCTTATCCTCTTTTGCAAACACCATTAAAACAATATTTTAAGAACCAGTAGACACGAAAGCACAAACAGAATAGGAAAAGAGGCAAGGAACAAATTTCTAGAAATTTTTTCAAAGAAAGACATTAACCTAATTTAGTAAATCCAGTATACAAAGAATATGACATAAAAAGAAATCAGAACTGCAGGAGACATAGAGACCATCTGGGCCAATCTCTTTATTTTATAAGCGGGGGAACTATCTGATGTCCAAGGACAGCCTTATGGACGAAGACAGAAGCTGAGACCGATCCTGACACACAGAAACACACAGACTTAAGACTCCTGTTTGTGGCCAAGTAGACCCTGAAGACATACTCCATATATACTTTTAGTTTGTCTATTATCTACTTCTTGAGGCTGGTAGGAAAACCCTAAGGAAAGCATGGGGAGCTGCAAGCTCACTCAAAGCCAGGATGAAAGACCAGTTATGAAACCAAGACGTACAGAGGGCTGGAAGAAGAACTCAGCCCTGCCGCAAAAGAATCTTGATCGCTGCCTTCCCCTCAGAAAACACACACCCAGACCCCAGGCATCGGGGAGAGCATATTTGCTTTCCAAGGCTTACACTGAGCTTAGAGGAGGAAAGAAAAAGCAGCAGGCAGAGGAAATGGAGAGAAAAGAGTTGTAACAGCAAGGCCAAGGGGAACAATTTTCCCAGGCTCAAGCAAATACATACACCACAAGAGAAAGCTGTAGAACTTTGCTATTAAATCAACTGTGACATGTAAACAATAACCTAGCAAAATAAATACAACAGAGGGTTTGCCGAGGCTGATGTAACCCAGTGAAAACAGATTTCAGGCTGTGGGTCAAGAAGACAAGCGTGACTTGTGGCTCACCGTAGGGAAAACCCTAAGGATTCTGGGGGTTGTCACAGCAGAGAGAAGCCACACACAACCATCTGTGTGGCCCTAGAGAATCTTGTGTTAAAAGCTACTCCTTGAATGTACATCCCCTTCTCCGTAGAAAGACAAGGTCACCCAGCCAAACTGTAGGGTCCCTGACCTTGACCAGGTTGTCCCACTCTCTGTCCAAGGAGGCCCAGCTCAGCATTGGTTGAGGGTGGAGTAAGCAGAAAAACAAACAGTGTGTTGCTAAGAACCCAGCTGTGTTTGCAGAAGCAATGTCATTCCCCCAAGACATCCTTCTATCATTCTGGACATCTCTGCCTCTGGCTGTAAGGGCTGAGGCAAATCTTGTCACCTCTGCCGCTTCTAGGGCAGCTGAACTCCAGCATGCAACAGAAGGGAGATTGGGCTACAGATAGAAACAGTAACTATGGGAGAGACTGCCTGGCTCCCGATGCCAGGGTGACATCTTCCATGGAGCTCCGGCGTCCACAGGAGGGTCTCATTCTCCACAAGCCCAGCAAACACATAAGCTCCCAGCCTTGGGTTTAGCCAGAGAAGAACCAGCAAACCAAAGTCTGTGCTACCAGCCTAAAGAGTGGTGGGCTTCCCGGTAGGTAAGAGGCAGTACTCATCACTCACAGCTCAGGTTTCCACATGCAGATGACAGGCACAGGCGTAGGGCTGGGTCTGGACGTGCTGACATGGCCGGATTCTCTGTCTGGGCCTGCGTCTGGCTGCTGAAGCCGCCCAGTGCTGACTTGCCTTCTGTCCAGCCATGAACATCTATCCCTCTGCCTCCAGATAGGGGGTTTCCTCCTCAAGCTCCTGGACAGACATCCCTGGGCTGCCTCACAGTGTTTGAGTTCAGACTCTGCTTTGCTGTTTGCCAGACATTCCCTGGGCAGCTCCTGAGCCTGCTCTGCGTGGCGTAGCCATCTTTTTAAGAGTCCTGCTTGGCAGAAAGTGTCTTCACTTCCTCTAGGGCCACTGTCTTTTCCTCAACTTTCTCCAGTGAGGCCTGATGCTCTAGCTCCTTCCCCAACAAGCACTTCTGCAGCACTGTAACTTCTGCCTCTCTCTGCTCCCCTTTCTGCTCTTCTCTCTGAAGGGCCCCATCACTCTGTCTGCTCTTCCTGGTACAACTGAGTGTGGCCTCCAAAATCACTCAGGCTGACTGGTTTTGCTGGCTGCCTCAGCAGCTTTCCAAGCCCTTCTTGCACTGTCTCCCTGAGTTCTCCACATCTTCATTCATCGAGGTTTCCACAGTTAGTAGGTGTGATTGTAGGGTCTAGGGCCCGTCTCTGGAGGGCTGCTGTCCAGGGATGTGGGACTCTGATTAAAGCCATTTGGCTTTTCTAGCAGCTGTGGCCTCATCCCTCATGGTAGAGAAACTCTCGGCAGGAAATACTTCAGTTCCTCAGGCCTCCGTTTCTTTATTTGCTAGGAATGCATTCCATCCCTTCTTACTACGTGACCTCGGGCAAAGTGGCTCACTGCTCTGAGCTTACCTGTTCTCACAAGTAATAAAGAGATGAGGAGATCTCCTCCGCTGGTCTATGGTGAAGACCAAAGTCACAGGTAATGAGTAGAACCCACTGAGTCATTCGCTCTGGGTGCTTTGCCCCCATCTCCATCAAACCAAAGCACCGAGCCCCTGTGGCCCTGCCAGTTCCCTGGCTGAGATGGGTAGTCATGCTGTCATGGGGAAGCCACACCACACTGCCTCACCTGCAGGCCTTCATGCCGTGGCCACACCCACAGAGTCACCTACAGCTGGCCTTTCCACATTTTCAGAATTTTTAAGGCAGCTAGATAAATGAGAAAGAACTCAGAGACTTGAAAATAAAAGCAAGTCCTTAGCCAACAGCAGGTAAACGTACTAGGCAATGTGATCTGTATTACACATTTCAAAAAGGCTATGGGGTAGGCTGCATTCTGGCCTGTGAAGTGGGAGTGCACCAAGGGGAGAATTTTAAGCAGGTAAGATTGTTTGAAGATCTGTTTTTAAAAAGCCAGTAACCCAAATCCTCCTCTTCACTCTACAAAGCTATTAGATTGCCCTCCCTGCATCTCAGTCAAAAGCTTTACATTTATTCTTGGGGGAGAGTTACACATTGTCTTGGACTGAAAGGGAGTAGGCAAAGTTGAGGACAGGGATACTGTACTGAAAACAGAGAGATGAAACAGACAAGTGCATAATGGCTCTGAGATCTGTGTCCATCGCAAGAATAATACTTTAGACACTGTGATATCAAACATTCCACAAATGACCCAGCTGGGTCACTTTCCTGGAGGACACAATCTGTGTGGCCACTTAAAGCTTCCATTCGCCATTAGCTTTTCACTCTTCAATGTCAGTAGACACCAGGGATCGCTAGTCATCTGAGGAAATCATCTAACCTGAGAAGGTCAAAACAGTAAGCAGGAAAACATCTACTTGGAGGAAACAGTTTATGAGGGGAAGGAGAAATTTTTTAAAATGAACCACCTTCAGAGAGATACAAAAATTATGGAACTCGTGAAACAAGAACAGAATGCTATTTCTAAAACAAAATTCAGAGGCCAATAGGGACAATTGGAAATTTATGTTTTTGTGTATGTTCTGTGTTTTTCTCTTTTTGTTTTTGTGGCACTGAGAATCAGACCCGGGCCTTTTCATGTGATGCTAAACAGGTGCTGTAGCACTGAACTACATCCCCAGCCCAGAAAAAAATTTTTTAAAGATGGCAGAATTGGAGAATTCAATAGAAGAAATGAATTTAATTAGGGAATGCAACCAAAACATTGATAGAAAATTCAAAGATACAGAAATAAGGCCCCAAATAATTCTTTAAATTAGAGAACCAGGGCTGGGGATTTAGCTCAGTGGTGAGAGTGCTGCCTTGCAAGCACAAGGCCCTGAGTTCGATCCCCAGCACCAATAAATAAATAAATAAATAAATAAACCAATCCATTAGGTACCAAATCTTAATAATGGATTTTCTGGTGGGGGAAAAGGGATGAAGGGGAAATACTCAACAATGAAATAATCCAAGAAACTTTCCCATAACTAAGACATAAGAGTCCTGACAGAAAATGTTCACTGAATGCCTGTCATCCTATATGGCAGCAGGTCCACACCAAGGCCCTTAATTGTGAATTTTCAGGAGAATGAAGAGAGAATGAACTTCTCACAGAGGGGAAAAAAAATAGTTAAACATAAAGGATCAGAGATCAGAGTGGCTTTGGAGTTCCCAAACATTGATAGATGACAATGAAGCAATACTTTTGAGTTCCAAAACTTACTCCCAACTGAGACTTTTATACCTAAACAAATTACCAATAAAGTGTAGGACAGAATACAGTCATTTATGGACACGTCTCAGCCAGCTTTTGCCACACAATGAACAATAACAAGCTCTCAAAGCCATACACTACACACACTTTTACCTTTACTTGTCTGTCTGTGGATTAGCGGTGCCGGTTCCATTCAGGCCCTAAGTCTGCATGTCACCTGGTGAGACTGACCCTCACGTAAATACTGGGTACGGATTTAAGCAAAACTGCAATGCAGCTCTATTTGGAGAATGAGGAAGGGGTAAGAGTGAATATGTGAGGTAGGGCAGCAGAGGAAGTGCCAGACTAGCTAGTAATCTAGTGTCTGAGCCGTAAAGCAAATCCCCTGAGTTCAATCCCAAAACAGTCACTTCCAAGATGTATGAACTTGGGCCATTAGCACGTCTCTGTTCTTCAGTTTTTTTGTCTGCAAAGTGGTGTTAATAATAACATTCACTTCTCAGAGCTGCTAGGACCATTGAATAAATTAATACAGTATACGGGCTGTAATGGTAAGAACGTTCGGCATGTGCTAAGTGCTACGTAGGAGATTGCTATTCTTCTTTATCATGGTGGAAAACCGGTAGAGAATGCTGAAACTGAAAAAAGTCTATTAGTAACCATTCAATTATATTATTCACAAACATAGATGTAAACCCCCAAGTAATTAGCTCCAAAGTGAAGTGGTAGCCTTTGAGGAAAAGGGCGCAGCGGGGAGGGGCTCAGGCCTGCTGTTTCTCCACGAAACTGTACAAGTAGTTGAACGTTGTGTGCATTATAACTAGGAAAATTTAAATTAAAAACAACAAAAAAGGGCTGGGGATTTAGCTCAGTGATTAGAGTGCTTGCCTTGTAAGCATAAGGGCCTGAGTTCGATCCCTGGCACCACCAAAAAAAAAAAAAAAAGAAAAGATCTCAAGCCATGGATGAGGAAAATAACTGTACCGTTTCATTGATGGTGGGAAGCCAAAACGTTCTATGACATTGGAAACGGAGGGTCGAGAGCCACACACCAAGTTCCAGCAGCCCACAGAAGGTGTGTATAGAATGAAAATCTTGCAAATTGGCACCTAACACAAGAGGCAATGATGGGTTTGTAATTAGAAAAAAGAATTGGGTTGGGTAATGTTCTAATGCTGCAGGTATAGTATTCACTATTATCAATACGCTGCTCTGATTCTCCCTCTTTTCCTCATTCATTTCTGGTACATTAAGTAATCCATGAATATCTATAGATATAATGAATCTTTTTGTTTTTCCAAATTAAGATGCTGAATAGTATAGCAACAAATGAATTTGTAGCCCTAAAGCAAACTTATTTTATTAAAATTTTCCTTTTCTCATTAGGGCCATTTTCCCACGACTCGTATTTTTCAAGTAATTTTATTCTTGCCAGTTCAAATAAACAAATAATCAATTAAAAAAAAAACTTGTTTTAAGAAAAAAGAAAAGGAAAAGCAACAAACAAAATAATGTGTATATGCATTTTTGCAGTGCTGGGGATCAACTCAGCTTCACACGTGCTAGGCAAGCCCTGTGCACTGAGCCACATCCCCCGCCTAGCAAGCTAAATCTGAATATGAAATTACTCCATACAGAGTTACAGAACAGTCTGACAAAAACATATGTAAATATGTTTAGATTTGAAAACACAGTTCCAACTGAAGATGAAAATACATTGAAACTAGCAGAAATAGAACAAAAATGGGAGTATCTTTTTTCAAAGAAATCATTAAAACTAAATAATGAAAAATCCAACCCCTGAAATAAAATCTGTAAGCAATGGGATAAATTCTAGATCCGAAGTGGTCAAAGATAACGTCAATGAGTTGGAAATAGTCGTGAGAAAGTCACTCTGAGTACAGTACAGAAAGTAGGTAACAATATTAATGAGAACAAAGGGGACTTGCAAGGCGAGGACATCATTCAGTTATACGGCACGTGCTTAACATACAAGAGGCCGTGAAGTTTAATTCCTGGGGTGGGGGAGAGATGTAGATTGATTTGAAAATAAGAGTGAGAAGTTCCTAGAAATGTCTAACAAAAATAACAAAAGTTTAAAAATGAAGAGAGGGCATGACAGAAGGAACATTTAAAGAAATAATGACAATTTTTTAGAACTGAAGAAACACATTCTCAAGCACGTTAGGTACTGAGCAGGGAAGATAAATTCCACACCCAGAGACATTAGAGTGAAACTTGAGAACATTAAGGACAAAAGGACAATCCCAAAAGTCATGATAGAAAAAAAGATACATTATCTACCAAGGAATTTCAACAGACTCCTTATCTGCACAGTAAGTGCTGGAAGCTAATGAAGTATTACTTTCAAATGCTTCAAATGTGCTGCTTGAAATGAAATGGCTGCGTAGAGCCTATTGGTATCTTCAGAGGAGTAAACAAACATACCATAACTTAAGTAACCCCCAATTCCAGTAACGCAAGATTCACAGTTGCGATGGAAACCCAGGTAGTCAAAGATCCGAAGCTCAGATTCTTGGCTACTGAAATAGAGGGTGAATTTACGTAATCAAAAGAATCAAAGTGGCTTTTTTTCTCCTTTTTTCCTTTGCTTGCTGGAAAGGGAATCCAGGAACTCGCACATGTTAAGCAAGTGCTCCGGCACTGAGCTACGCCTCCACCTGCAATGTGTTTCTTAACAACAACCGCTGAGGCCGGATATTCAACAACAGGAAAAATGAATAAATTATAATATAGCCACACAACAGAATACTATACAGCAATTAAAATAGGTAACTTGCACCTACATCCATCAGCAGAGATACATCTCAAAAATATAATCGTCGGAACATGTAAACTAGTAAATATTGACAAGAAATATTAAGTGTGAGGTTAAATACTTTTCTCCTGAAAAATTTCCTCCTGGGAAATTTACCTGTTACATCTTTTCAAGATTTGAAAGAGAGAAAGAAATCTTAATGTCTACTCTTGGGATTAAAAATGTTTAAGGCACCTGAAAATTTGAAGGCAATAGCAATCTGGCAGGTGAGTCCAAACCCAGATCCACCTGTTCATAATCCGTCACTTCTCAGCCCGTCATTCATAAAAGCTTGTACGTAATTCGTGGTTCTTCACCTTTGATTTTTTCTGACTTATGGAGAAGGTGTAATATGTACTTTTAGTCATCAGGAATGAGACAAAGTGAATATTGAGAGTGGATTTAAGATTATTCATAAAGAGCCCTACTAAGACACTTAATACACTTGATAGTAACCATAAATAAGATCACTGCAGTCTGAAGTAATCTTTGGAATCTTTATAGTAGGAGATAATACTCAAGCCTGAGTATTTGTTTGAAATGCAGGATTCTGATACAGTATCTCGAATTGGCCTGAGGACAGGCAGCAAGTGTTCTTTTTGGCCTGAAGATGCAGCTTTTCCCCAACTATTTGATAAAGAGACAACTTCATACTGCTTTTGAACTGAGAGGAGAAATTTCTTGTTTGGATTCTTGAAGCTATCATAGCTTCCTAACGATACATGTTTTTAACTACATGTTCCTCTGGGACCATGTGCCCCAAATACTCTTTGCTACTGTCTGTCTGCTCAACTAGACTGACATTTTGCTCAGAGCTCTAGCATTTGAAAGTTTGACTTGACCGAAGTTCAAAAAGAACAAAACTCCGAATTGGTCCTTATGTAATACTAGCAAGTACAAGTAGGTGGCGCCATGTTTTGTTTTCGCGCGAAAGAAAGAAAAGTCTCTAGAAAATTGAGAAAAGAAATTCAAAGAGAACCTGGTTTTTAGACCACGAAAGAAACCATACTAAATGATATACTCACATAGGAAAAAATAAACCTATATGGATGTATCGTCCAAAGAAATAGCTGTTAGATGACCTTCTGAGAAATCCCTTTCTTAACATTATTTAGGACCCAGAGTTTAATTTATAATGTAGCTCAGTAACTCTTCTTATGTTTTAAAGTTTTAGATGTTAACTTACTCTGTAGAAAAAGTTACAGGGATTGTAGCTTTTACAGAATTGCAATCTAATCAAATTACCAAAAAACAAAAAGCCATCTATTTTAAGGTAAGAAAACCACATACAATCTTCTAAACCATGGAATCTGAGTAGGAATGCTTCAGAAGTATTTGCAGATATATAAAAGTTTTAAAATCTGACTTTGGTGCCAAGCAAATATCTAGGCTACCCAATGTCTGAATTCTCTATATGTTCCTGGAAAGTCCAAAGCTTGAGTCATTAATGAATTACTCAACTGGTATGTACCCAGGGATTAATGCTACAGGAGCCAGTTTTTAAATCCCTTCCGGAAAGAGAGAATTCTAAATGTTTAAACGATTGTAGGTGGGCTCGGTAGCCAGGGAGCAATTCAATTTGACAAACATTTGTCGAATGCCCCCAGGAGCCAGGTACAGGGTTAGACATTAAGTAGTATTTATTAAACATAGGGAGATACATTTTTTAGATACAAATGTAGTCTTGTACAGCATTGGAAAATTTAGAAAGGAGGACAAGAAGCCCATAAGACAACTACCAGAAGATAACCGTTAACACTGTGGTATACTTCAATATGAATTTCTTCCCTAAGGTTTTTTTTTGTTTTTTTTTTTTTTTTTCTGGTGCTGGGGATCGAACTCAGGCCCTTGTGCTTGCCAGGCAAGCACTCTAATCACTGAGCTAAATCCCCAGCCCCTTCCCTAAGGTTTTTTAAAAACCAAAATTTTTAAATCTCATTATATATAACTTTTTTCAGCTACCATTTTAATGAAATTATTTCTCAAGTTACTAAGAGAGCTTTCTCTTTTGTAAATTTTATTTTAATGGTACATTTTAGACGTACATAGTGATAACATTCATGGTAGGGGATTTATACTGTACATGGTGTATCTTGTTGCTTCTTTTTTTCCCATTCCCCTCCCCTCCCTTCACCCCGTCTCCCTCCCTCCTTATTTACAAAAGCTTTGTTTCCATTTTTCCTTCCATTTCTTATTTCTCTTGTCTCTCCGTTCCTTTCCCCCTCCCCCTCTGTTGTTCCCTTTCCCATTTGAACACTTTCTAATCAAAATTTTAATCTTGAGTATAAATATAGTTGTGTGTGTGTGTGTGTGTGTGTGTGTGTGTGTGTAGTACTAGGGATTGAACCCAGGGCCTTTGCATGGAGCTATAGCCCCAGTCCTTGTTTAACTTTTTTAAAAAAATTTTATTTTAAGACAGGGTCTTGCTAAATTGCTAAGGTGCCCAGGCTGGGCTCAAACTTTTGATCTACTTGCCTCAACTTCCAGAGTGCTGGGATTATAGGAATGTGCCAACACGCCCAGGTAAATATACTAATTTTTTTAAGGCTTTGCTATGTGTCATCAAATTTATTCATGGAAAAGTTGCAGCAATGCAGCAAACCTAGCAATAACACATATGAAAGCCCATTTCTAAACATTTTCAACAATATGGGAGATTAAGATTCCTTTAAATATTTGCAAAAATGATATGCAGAGCTCATTAGCTGAGGTTTTCCCCTATTTTCTATCTCTTGTTACAAGTTAGAATTAACATTTTTCATATGTTTAATGATCATTTACAATTTATAAATTTTCTGTTCAAATTTAAACTAATTTTTCTATTAGCCATGTTTGTCTTTTTCTTATTGATTTGTAAAAATTATTTTAGGAGCATTAATTGTCTTATGTGTTTAGATTTTTGATGTATTAAAAGATCTCAATTTTTTTTTCTTTTTTTGGTTTTTTGAGATGGTGTCTTACTATGTAGTTGAGGCTGGTCTTGTAG
>PVJO010016576.1:0-41559 GCA_004026905.1 Hystrix cristata
GGGCGGGGCGCGGGCAGTGGGATGTGGGGCCAGTGGGCTGAGGGCTGTTGTGGGTCTGGCTGCTGTGCAGGGCCTCTGGTAGATGCGGTGTGTGAGAGCAGGGCCGAGATAGCCTGGGCCCGTCACATGGCCCCTCACTTGTATTGCATTTCTCCAGCACGGAGAATAACATGTCGTGGGTGTGTCCGCTGCTCCCTAAGGCGACTGCCTGGTGCGGAGACACCATGTAAACCAGTGCTGGAATTAATTTTTGCAGGTTGTCACATTTTGAATTGGATTTATTGTATAGGCTTATTTATGTTAAATATAACAAATATTTGTTATATTAAATACAACATAAACATACAGTAAAATATGATGAATTCATATGCCAAGCTCGACTACTAATTTCTTAGGACCCTAAGTAGCGCTTCTGTTTTAAAGTTTTTAAAGAAATCAACACTTTAAGAAAAAGTAACAAGCCAGGCATGGTGGTGCACACCTACGATCCCAGCACTCAAGAGGCTGAGGCAGGAGGACTGCTTCGAGTTTGAGCCCAGCCTGGGCTACATAGTGAGACCTTGTCTCAACAGCCCCTCCCAAAAAAGTAGTTACACTAAATAGATGTTTGACTAGCTCTTAATATCTCTTGTATTATGTTTGAATTTCTTTGTCTTTGGTATCATGGTTCCTTTTTTTTTACTTTTAAAATGTTAATGTGAACCTGAGTAGTGTTCTTGATCTTAAAGGATTTTTCTGGCATGGTGAGACGAGAAGGCCAGCAGGTCTGGTTGCGTGGAACGTGAGCCCACACAGAGGACTGTTTGGCCAGGTCTTCAGTGATGGAGAGTGGCGCTGCACCTGCCCGAGTCACTCAACCCTGTGGCACCTGGCTGCTGGTGCTGTGTCCCTGGCCTTCTTGTCCCTCGTGCCTGGTGGCCCCGTGTCACCCAAGCCCAAGTGGACACAGGGTTGCGGACCTGCTGCTGTGCTGGGGCACCAGGCTTGAGCCAGCCACCGTCACGGTGCCTGGTACGCAGCTGCTGCCTGGGCTGTGTGGGGTCCAGGGCCTGTGCCTGCACATGGAGTCCAAGATGGTGCCAGTAATCCCAGTTAGAGCTAAAACATAAAAAATCTTCAGGAAAGTAATTCCTTTTCTTTCTCTTTCGGGTTTTTTTTTTTTTTTAATTGGAGAGAAGCAGCATCATAAAGTTATTTAAGAACATGGACTTTGGGGTCCGATTGCTGGGTTTGTGTGCAGCTCTCCACAATTGGGCTGTGTGGCTTTGGGCAAGGTACTTAACCTTTCTGAGCCACATTTTCCCCCTCTCTAGAAACTGGAGAAAAGTGTGTCCACCTCTAAGATGGTAGAGATTAAATAAGTAAAAGCCCACTCTGTGCTCGCTTGGAATTAGATGTGGAAAGGGCCACGAGCACGTTTGCTGTTAACATTGCTGCTTTCCCAGTGCTCTGAGCCACTGGAAGCAAGCGCAGTGTGAGCAGGAGCCCCCATTCTGCGCAGCTCTTTGTTTCCTTGTGCCGCAGACACCGCACCCTCTTGGGCCAGGTCTTGGCTGGGCGCCGGGGACACCATGGCAGTGTGGCTGATGGCTCCGGGGCCTGGGCCCGAGCTGAGGGCTTTGGCAGTGCCGGGTCAAGAACTTTGGATCCTGCTCCAGCCTTGTTTCTTCTTGTCCATCAGACCTCAGTCTCCTCATCTGCTAAACGGGCCACGACAGAGTGCTATAAATGAAGGGATAAAGTCCAGGAGCATCTGTGGGGCCCTCAGTTCTTCCACAGGCCCAACTGGGGCAGAGGGCTGTGTGTCACTCACCCAGTGCCTCACCTTGTCCTAAATGACCTGCGTCCTCTTGGCTTGGCCCTGGGGTACTTCAGGGTTTGGGAAATATTGAAATGCTACTTCCAGCTATCTTTTCAAATTTCACAGATATTCTGAAAATTATGTCTGGTTTTTCCTACAAGCTTATGCTGTGATTTCAGAGTTTTTCTTAACAGGGGAAACAAAAATGACCAAGGTCGAGAGAATCATACTGAAACCCTGGTTCTTGAAGTGGGGTCACCAGACTAGTGACATCGTCAGCACCGTCACCTGGTGTTCGTGAGAAACTCGGGTTCTCAGCCTCACACCCCAGCACACAGAGCTGAGCTCTGGGGAAGGGCCCACAAGCTGTGTTTTAACCAGTGCTACAGGCAATTAAACACACGCTATAGTTTCCAAACCCTGCTGTGCAGGAAGGGAACATTGGACGTTGCGGGGAAACAGTCATCTTTGTCACAGCAGGTTACATGCAAGGCCCAGAACACACAAGTGTGCAATTTGGTAACTGCTGGTGAACTGGAGGAGTCTGAGGACGAAGGTGGGGAAGGCGAGTTGGCTGGAGCTGCCAGGCTTCCTCCCGCTGGGTTTGTGTGGACCTGGGCTCTGCTCGCATTGGCAGCGGTGTGATGTTGGCTTGTCAATAAAAGGTGCCCTTCTTTCTTGGATTCCTTGGCCCTTTTATTTGCCCTACGATGTGGGGCTGCTGACTAGATCTGTCCCAGGAGTACAACGAAGGACAGGCAAGACTTATTTGACCCTAGCTTTTAAGAGCAATAGCATTTACCATGGGCCAAGGAAGGGCATTTTAACAAGTGACTCCACAAATAATTAATTGCAGTTGTGATACACGTTGTGAAGAAGTCTAGAGTGCAGTGACCATCGAGGGGTTTCTGTACCACTAAGCACATTTCTCCAAAATTGTTTTCCAAGTGACGGCCAGTTGCCCAGTTCAGTGGTCGGTTCTTGGCCCTGACTGCCCACCCTGCCAGCAGCGTTGCCTCAGGTGACCTCCCCTGTCCCTCCAGGTCCAGGTCACCCCCTCTTCCTCCTCTCCGGTTTCTTGTGCAACAACCCCCCGCTCCCCAGAGCGTCTCTCAGGGACATCCCTGCTACGGTCCCTGCCTAGGGATTTCAGCAGGACAGCTGCACCCCGTGTCTGGGCAGGGGCCCCTGAACTCCAAGTCTAGGCGTCTAGCTGCCAAAAAGACCTTTAGGAGACCATTTTGAAAGAGTAAATGTGAAAGTATGTAATTTGCGCAGAAGTCAGAGCTGGACATGTGGATGTTCTACCACAGAGCTGTGGATCTTTTAGATATAACTCTGTGGGCACAAGCTTGAGCAACTGGCATTACTGTCAGGAAACCAGGTTAAGCAGAAACTTACTCTGGATGTGCTTGAGGCCGCTGCTGATTGTGGCAGTGACAGGACAGGCTCGTGGCTTGCAGTGTCCTGGATAAGATGGTGTCACGTGAGTAAAGGTGAGGACAGGGCCTTCTGTGTTTGGTTTGTGTAACTGGAATGTCTCGGATGGCCTTCTGGGATTTCCAGTCAGCTATCAGACCTTAGAGAACTCTGCCAGGCTGTGGGGCCAGGGGAGCTGAGTGTGGCATCACCCTCCTCACCTCTGGGTCTTGGGAAGTTGGGGTACTCAGCGTCTCAGGTGTGGCTGTGGGGTCAGCTCTAAAGAAGCGGTTCTCACACTCAAATGAAGATAGAAACCCTGTTTGTACCCCCCCCCGCCCCCCGTTCTCTTACTGCCTAACCTCAGACAATCCGGTGGCAGCAGCAGCATGGGCTAGAGGGGACTGGAAACCTCAGGAAAGGGCCGAGGAGAGCAGCTTTGATCCCAGGAGGACGGTGAACCTCGGGTGCCTTAGTCGCTCTTGTCACCATCTGGCCCTGATGCGGACACAGCTGTGTGGAGCACGTGGCTAGGTAACCAGAACAGGGAGACACAGGGAACCAGAAAGGGGCAGGGGACTGCTGAGAGGACAGGCACAGGAAAGTGATCCTGGAGAGTTGGTGCACACTCCTGGGCCCGTGGATCTGAGGGACAAATGCAGGAGCAAACTAAACCTGGGCGAGCACACGCAGATCCCAGGCTGGCCAGTGGGTGGCGCACATGTGGAATCCATTCAAGAATACGCAACAGTCAGCTGACGCTGGAGTTGCAGGAGAAGGCTGGGAGGAGCTTGTGTCTGGAATCTGTCTGGATGACCCACTTACCCAAACTGAAATGTCAGCGTTAAGGCAAGACCTAGAGTCTCCTAACTCAGTATTCAACACGTCGCGACATGCAGTTCAAAATGACCTGGCCTTGGGAAGAACCAGGGCTGTTTGTTGACAGTGGACAGACTCCAAGTTTACGCCCATGTTGGAATTGTCCACCAAAGACTTTAAAGCAGCCATGGTAAAAATGCTCCAAAAAAAAAAAAATGCTCCAACAAGTACAGGTGAACACTCTTGAGGATGGAAGACAGAAAGTATTAGTGAAGAGACAGAAAATAGAAGTGGAGATTTCATAACTGAAAATATAATAACTGAAGTAACTAACTGGACAGGCCCAATAGCAGAATGCACATGCTAGAGAGAAAAGTAAGTTAAGATAGATCAACAGAAATCATCCAATCTTAACAATACAGAGAGACGGGTAAAAACAATAAATAATAACAGCAAACCTCAAGAGCAAAAAAACCCAAAAAACAAAAAACAGAACAAATCCTTGAGAACATACGGGCAGTACTAAAAACTCTAAATTTGTGTTAGTTGAGTAAAGACATGCTCCTGCATAATCATGAAACTGCCACCTGAGGGAATCACCAGCGATTCTACAATGCATCTGACACCAGACTGTCTCCCCCTTTCCTCATCTGTACCCTACTGCTTTGTGAGTCCAGATCCAGTGGACTTGGTATACTGCCCTTAGTTATATGTTCCCTTATTCTTTTAATACAAGACAGCTCTCAGTCAGGCATGGTGGCACAGTCCTATAATCCTAGCACTCTGGGAGCCTGAGGCAGGAGAATCACAAGTTTGAGCCCAGCCTGGGCCTTGTGACTTAGTGAGACCCTCTCAAAATAAAAAGGGCTTAGGGATATAGCTCAGTGTTCAACTCCTAGTACTGCCAAAAGCAAAACAGTTCTACTTTTTTTCATGATATTTACCTTGTTTTTTAAACGACCTTGTATCAAAGATAAATGTGTTAAAGAGAAGTAAGATTGTAAAACTGATAACAAGAACATTTGAGGGTTAGGTGCATAGACAGGCATAAAAACCACGAAAGAATTAGGATAAGGAAAAAAAAAGAATTAGGATAAGATTGCTAGGTTAGATTTCAACAAACAAGCAAGCAAACTGGTGGAAACAGTAAAATATAATCTGTGGTGTTGTCTTTTCATTGACCATAAATCTCCAAGTTAACATGTAACCTCATAGCATCTGGGATTTAATGGAGTAATAGCATAGGAACAGCCCCCTAGGAGAGTAAACATGGAACATGTCAACAAAGTCCCTGGGTATGAACCGAACCATCTCCCACCCAATAACTGCTGCTTTTTGCTTTTCTTGTTCTTGTTTTTGGGGATAAGATCTTGGTGTATAATTCATGCTGGTCTCAAAGTCTCACTCCCTGCCTCAGCCTCCCAAGTGCTAGGATTATAGGTGCGCACCACCATGTCTGGCTTCATTTCCAGATTTTGGATACTTTTTCTCCATGAGGCCTTCTTCAGTCTGCTAGCCAGAATTAGCTTCTCCTTTTGTTGTTCTGTGTTTTGTTTTGAGACAAGGTCTCACCATGTTGCCCAGGCTGGCCTTGAACTCAAGATCCTCCAGTTTCAGCCTTCTGAGTAGCTGGGATTATAGGGGTGCACTGCTGAATTTGGCTGTCTTGTTACTTTTTGGTTTCTTGAGACAGGGTCTTGCTCTGTAATTCAGCTGGCCTTGAACTCACCAAGCTCATCCTGGCCTTGAATTTGAAGCACTCCTCCTGCCTCAGTGTACCAAGTGCTGGGATTACAGGAGTGCAGCACCATGCCTGGCTGTCCTATTAGTTTTTTTTTTTTTTTTTTTTTGAAGTGCTGGGGATCAAACTCAGGTTCTTGTGTTTGCTAGGCAAGCACTCTAACCACTGAGCTAAATCTCCAGCCCTGTCCTATTACTTTATTTTTTATTTTTTTTTTTTGGTGCTGGGGATCGAACTCAGGGTCTTGTGCTTACAAAGCAAGCACTCTAACCGCTGAACTAAATGCCCAGCCTCCCTATTACTTTTTCTGATTCACTTTTTTTTTTTTTTTTTTGGTGCTGGGAATCGAACTTAGGACCTTGAGCTTGCTAGGTAAGCACTCTACCACTGAGCTAAACCCCTAGCCCCCTATTACTTTTAAAAAATGATTTTATTGGAGTACAAGTACTATAAAATACACTTACTATAAATTTTCAGCTTCTTAATAGATTTATATGCAACAGTCATTGCCATCCAGTTTTAGATTTTCATAACCCAGTTTTTTAGAATAGTTTTTGTGCAAATTTGCTGTCAGACCCTGTTCCCTCCTCCAGGCAAACCCTACTTTTTGTTGTGTCTAGAGATTTGCCTTTTGAAGAAATTTCACACAAACGGGATCACTTGGCTTGGCTTATCTGGCATCTTCATTGACCCGGAAGCAGTGCAGATCCACACTGTCCCTCCTTCCTCAGTGGGCGGGCTGGATTGTTCTGCGTAGGTGGCTGTGAAAAATGCTGTGGAGCCTGCACACAGCTCTTGCTGTGACTGTATCTCTCTGGGTAGCCTCCTAGGGATGTAGGTGTGTGCTGAGTTATGTAGGAAACCCACAGGCTCCTTTCCGAGACGGCACCATTTTACATCACTGCCGAGGGGAGGATTCTAGCTTCCTAACATGGGTGCTGGCCCTCGCAATGTCTCTGTTTCATTCCCGTGGATGTCACAGTTGTCTTCTGAGCGCGGAGGAGGTGGTTCTGAGTCGCAGAAAATCGCCTGGGGGAGCAGCCGGGAACTCACAGCCCGGAGCACCGTGAGGTTCAGCCTTGGACGCTGGATCTACAGACCGGCCAGAGCGAATGCTGACCCTCTGCACTCTGAAGATTTATTATTTATTTTAGAGATGCCCGCTCTGGGCTGCAGGGTTCTTACTCTTCACTTCCCACGAGTGCTTACCGAGATCACCGTTCTGTCACCCTGAACGCTTACGCCGTTTTCCAGTCGGTTCCCCAGAAGCCACCACATATGTGATTTGTTACTGTGCGTTTTTGTGTGTGTTATAAACTCATGGTAGAAAGTGTCTGAACCACAGTGCAGTGTAAGAAGCAAAAATCGCCCCCTTGCACCCCACTTCACGCGTTACCAGTACCGTTGTTTCGTGGGGCTCCTTCCGGTAACACGAGCTTCTCTATTGTTTTCTGTGGTCGTCGCTCCGCGCAGTCTGCAGCCGGCCGGCGCAGCTCCGGGTGCCCCGTGGGATCGCCGCGCCCTACCCCATACCGTCCCTGTCTGCCCCGGGCCGGCCGGCAGCCGCGCCAGGCCGGAGTGCCGAGCGGCGAGCGGGGTCTGCGCTCGATTGAGCATCCTGTCGCCGCGCCCCGCCCCGCCCCGTCCCGCCCCGCCGCCCGCGTCTGCGGCGCCGACCCGCCGCCCGCCGCGGTCCGCGCAGGAGGAGGCCCGGCTGCCCGGGCATGGAGCCGCCGGCCGCGCGCCCCTGAGGCCCGGCGTTCATGGTGAGTCGGCCCTGCCACGTGTGCGGCGTCGCCCCGCGCGCCCTCGCCGGCCCGCGGGCGCGCCCTGCCCGCGCCGACTTCGTGTCCGTGATGCTGAGGGAGAGCGTGGCCGCGGGAGAGGCCGCCGGAGTCGCCCCCGGTGCCAGGGCTGCCGGCAGCTCCGCGCTTTCCGGATGGAGCCTGTGCCGGCCGTGGGGGAAGAACCCAGGCAGCAGCGGAGCTGCGGGGGTCCTGCGGCCTCGCCTGGGTGTGGTCGGGGCGCGGGGGTCACCAGCACCCTGTCCGGAGCGCTGTGAGCCCCGCACAGACCAGGTTGCGCCCAGGGCGCAGATCCCGGGTCCTGAGCCGTGCTGCGCTCCCCTGGCAGTTGCCCGCCAAGTGGTCTCGTGTGACCCAGCAGGGCGCTGGCACCTGCATGCCAGTGGTCTTCACCACGACTCTGCTGAGTACCCCTGTAGAGAGATACTTGGGAAGTATTTTATAGAGTGACAGCCCGACGCCAGTCCTTTTCTGGACACTCGTGTGGTTACTTGTCTTATGCTTATTCATTCTCATAAAATCTTCACACTGAACAATGGGACATTGGTTTGGAGGGAGAAGACCTTGCTCCAGGTGGCACAGCTAGTGGTGACATGCAACCCCAGCATGTCCTCTGCAGGCTGCCTGGTCCTCATCCTGAACACATGCGGTGGCTGTACTGTCCCTGGCTGTACTGTCCCTGACATTAGTTCAGGTTCACCTTTAGAGGGACTATGTGGGATGGCCTGCGTGTGTGGGAGGCTTTATTCCAGCCTGCCTACTGAACCTTCTGGGTTGTGTGGTCAGGCTTCCCTCTACATTAGGCAGCCCAGCAGAGTGTGTACCCAGTGACCCTTTCTCCTTATGGCTAGGACAGGTTTCCAGAAAGCCAGGGGCTTCTACTGGCCAGAGGGTCGGAGTGACTGGCTAGCTTTGTAGCACTCTTCCAGGTCTGTAGGTAATGTCAGTAACCTGGTCTTTCTACTCGGAAGACTTGCTTTTGTTTTTGCCAATCCTGGTCTTTTCTTCACCCTCTTAGTCTGTTGAGGCAGGTCTTTCTGTGTCTTTCCTAACTGGCAAATTTTTAACCTGATCTCCTAAACCTTACTTTGGGCAGCTCCTGTAGGCAGGCTCTACCTTGCCGACCTTCATCAGTGTGCTCCCCACACTCGCACCCTGCTTTCCTGCCCTGTGCAGACCTGGCTCTTCCCCCTCTCTCCTGCTTGGCCCACTAGCTCTCTGGAGCTGCTTGTTAAGAGCATCAAATCTAGAGCAAACTGCTTCCACTCGGCATCTTTCCCTGTCTGCCTTGTTTATCCCCAAGTCAGTGCTGTGTTGGGTATGCCTTGGCTGCTGCTTGGCTGCCAGAATACCTCTCTGGTGACTCTGGGCCTGACCTTTCCAGTCTGCTCTCACAGTGCCAGTTACTAGGTGCTCTCATAGCTCCCTCTGGCCTCCCGCTGCCTGTTGTCACCCTGCTGCATTTCTCATGGCCTCTCCAAGGGTCCTCAGAGTGACTTGGTTTCTTGCTCCTGGGGTTGGTTTTTCTGCCTTAGAGAGAGAGAGAGCTTACTAGGAGGCCATGGGAGAGGGAAAACTATGTTGGGAGCACATGTCAACTCAGAAATGCCTCTCAGGGCTTTGAAAGGGCTGCACTTGCAATTTCAAGTTTGGGCAGGCCAAGCTTCCCCTGTTATTTTAATTGAGCGTCACTCTGCGCAAAAACGTAGTAATTGACCCTGCATCCTCCCTAACTCTGTGCCATTAATTCAGTATTCCAGGTTCTGTTGTGCTTGAAAGCTTTCCTTAGCCTGGTGGTGGTGAAATTACTGCTGGCCCTGTCTGTGAGGGGTGCATGGATTCTGTAGTGAGAACTGGTGCTTAGCATCCAGTCTGGCCCACACTCACCCGCTGGCACTTCATGGCATCTTAGGGCCTCAATTTACCCATTGGGGAGGTGGGGATGGTGCTCCTCTCTCCTGGGCTGGTGTTCAGGTTAAGTTCACTGCATGTGAGGTCCCAGCGCCCTGTGCTGCTGTCATTGGGCATGGAGAGCAGTGCTGGCTGGAGAAGGCTGATGCTTTTGGTCAGGGACCGAGGCTTCCCCTTCCTGTTGCCCCTCACTGCTGACTGTGGGCTCTGCAGAGCCCCCGCTTGTGGTTTGTCACTGGATGGTTGTTCCTCCCTGGCATAGTTGTTTCAGTGAGGGAAAATGAGTAATGGGACATACAGTCTGGTCCCTATGTCCCAGACCTGGCATCGGCTGCCGCCTGACTATCTTCTGTGGTCACAGCACCCCGCCGTGGGGGTGTCATGCCTACTTCACAGAGGGGGGCCTGGGGATTCCACATAAGCAGGAGGTTGTAGTCACGGCCAGGGGTCCGAGGAGCTGAGTTTGCTCCGAGTCCTGCCCAGTGTGAGCCTGCATCTGACCCGAGCAGGATGGCTCTCTGCTGTTGTGCTCCTGGGCACTCCTGTCCACAGAGGCGGTCTGGGATGTGGGGGTGATGTTTGCTGCACAGATAGTTATGGAGGTAGACTGGGACTGGCCAGGTGCACAGCAGATGGAAGGAGGCATCAAGATTTGGGGACAGCCGACTGTGGGGCGCCTGCAACTGCTTTGGCCCACAGTTCCCCACACCAGGCTCAGCGGACAAGCGCACCTCGGGAGTGTGTGCATTGGACTCTTCTCAGAGTGCCGTGAGCCTCAGAATCTCTCAGTGCTCGGCTTTTGGCAGATTTCTGTAAAGTCGCTGATTTTCGTACTTGGGCACTGGGCTTGAAGCTTTTTACTGCTGGTGCCATGGGCAGTCGCTGCCAGGCAGGCCTCGGATCGGTGGGCCCACAAGCAAGTGAGCCTGTTTTCTCAGTTTTGGGTAAACTGGAGCAATTGGGCGCTTCAGGGGTGCTTGGAAATTCAGAGTGGGCCGGGGGCAGGGTCTGACTTGTGTGACCAGGTGTGCAGAAATTGCCCTCACCTGTTTCTCGCAGCCTCTGTATTTCAAAGAAATAATTTTTTCCTTTTTACTTTTTCACAGAAATCTCAATAGGCCTTTCTGGCCAAGAGAATAATTGCTTGCAAAATGATCTTGCGAATGACACCCTTCTTGACAGCTCGCCTCAGTGAAATCCACTTGGCAGTTGACCGCTGACTCCCGCCAGCGCTTGTCTTGCTATCTGGAACGGGCACCAGAATCTTGGGTTGACTGCACATTTGTGTATCATACTTGCCGGCTACATGATCTTCCCTTATAGGGGGGTCCTGAGAGCCTTGTCTATAATGGACATTTCATGAAAATACTGTTTCTTGACTTTTCAGGGTGCTAAGGGCATGTGCGCATGCACATTATCAAAGAAGCACCAGCCTCCTGGCCCCCAAACCCTCTAGCAGGGTGTCTACAGTGTGGGTCACCAGGTGCGACTAAGCTCTTGTGGTTGCAGTGCTCGAAACAGGTTGGCAACTCAGTGGGTATGGAGGCTGCTTAGATCTCTGGGGCCTTGTAAAAGGATTTATGTAACAATTTGTGGTAATGGCTTCCCAGTGGCCATTGAAGTCATTAGTCAAAATGTGTAGTGTCCAGTTGACGTGGTAGTACGTACCTCTCATCTCAGCTGCTGCTGAGGTAGGAGGATTACAAGTTTGAGGCCAGCCTGGGAAATTTAATGAGATCCTGTCTCCAAATAAAAATGAAAAGAGCGGGCTGGGGATTTAGCTCAGTGGTCAGAGTGTCTGCTTCGCAAGCACAAGGCCCTGAGTTTGATTCCTAGCACCAAAAAAAAAAAGAAAGAAAAGGGCTTGGGCAGTAGCTCAGTGGCAGAGTGCCCCCGGGTTCCCTTCCCAGTGCTGGAGAGAGTGTTTTACAGCGTCCAGAAGACAGAAAACACACGTCTCACCGAGAGAAGCCTGAGTGATGTCTGAGGTTCTTGTGAGGGCTGCTTCGATGAGGCCCGTGGTGCTATGTGCCGGCGAGGGAAGGGTGCCCGCCTCAGTTGCAGAGCCAGGGACCCTTTCGGTGGCAGCATTTCCCTTTGGATCGTGGGAAAGACTTTCGGTGCATCATCCTCAGAGTTGACCTAAAGGGCTCTCGTTGCAGAATAACTTTCTTACTTTTGCCAGGACTTTATGATGTCTGGGCCCAGAGTCAACCTTGGCTTCTTTGTCCTAGGAATATGAAGACAAAGCTGGAAGACCTAACCGGCCACCTTCGCCAAAGCAGAATGTGAGGAAGAATCTTGATTTTGAGCCACTTTCCACCACTGCCCTCATCCTTGAAGACAGGCCAGCGTGAGTCTCAGCTGCCTCTGGTGTCTGCCTTAGTAGATGACAGCTTGCTAGTCCCCCTGGCATTAGGAAAGAGCGAGGTCAGCAGAAGGAAGAGGGGTGGCCACACAGTTGTCACACTTGAGTCCCCATGCATTCTGTTATGGGGTCACAGGGCTGACTTGGAAAGTGGTCAGCATAAACGTTTTCTCCAGATTTTCCATTCAGGTGATTTTCCTTTTAGCATGTAAGAATACTTAAGTAGTAAATGCTAACTGGTTTGTAATGGCAAGAGACCCTGTGAAGTGTACTCTGGTGCGATGCTTTGGAGGTACGGTGGTACTGCAGGATCCTTGTGGACTGGCCTGCGGGGTCCTTGGGATCGCAGCAAGCAGGGGTAGGTTACCTGCGCAGCACTCCTCTCTGGCCTCTGGTTCTCTGATGTGAGATAAAGAGGTCCTGTTGAAAGACATCATGGTTCCCAGGATTCTCCTTTATGCCAGGGAACACTTGATCTATTTAAGTATTGAGTTTCCCTAGAACATTCTGCTAGAATAGAAGATCCCAAGCTCAAGAAAGGGTAGAAGAAGAAAAAGATGAGGTTGTAAACATCTAGTTAATCTTTGGGTGGGTCCATGCCCATCCCTGAAAATTCAAAAGAGGAAAAATCTCAAGAAATGTGTCTTTTGCTATTATTTCTTGGCTCTTGAAACTGAACATAGGGAGATCCTGAGGCGGAGGACTGCAGAGTTAGGCAGAGGCTGTTGCACCCTGAGGAGCAGTCCCTTCTGGTGCTGTGAGACTTGGACTTGCTGTGTTCTTTGGCTGCCTGTGGCAGTGGTTTCAAATCTTTCAAGAAAAGGGGTCCTGTTAAGTTAGGTGCCAGCAGTCCAAACATGGATGTGAAAGAGTCTGCATTTTATTGGTTTGAATGGGTATAGAACTGTGATACACATTTGTGCATTAAGAATTAAAAAAAAGAACTAGCACTCATAATGAAACTTGCATGCTTAAAAAAGCCTAGCAAACTGAGGATTTAGCTCAGTGGTTAGAGTGCTTGCTTAGCAAGCGCAAGGCTCTGAGTTTGATTCCTGGCACCACACACAAAAAAGAAAAAAAGCCCAGCAAGAGAATGTACACATGTGTATGTGTAACGTGCTTGCCGGGAGGCCTCATACCGCAAGGATTTAGCGTTGCTGCATGTATATGGTAGATGCTCTGAGGGCAGCCACCCCAGGACTGATGCTGAAGATGAGGGGCTTTGTGGTCCAGTCAGTTTCTATGGAAAATGGAATGAAATAACACAAGGTTTATCTCTGTTGCAGTTATGGTTAATTGGCTTTCTTCTTGTAATCTTTAGAATTCAGTTGTTCAGCAGTGAGCTTTTTGCTTTTATCAAAAAATATTGTGGTTTCTAAAAGAACCGTGTAGTTTCTTAAAAATTAGCGTTTGACTCCGAGTTTTACAATATTTTGTAACTAATGCTGCAGGTATTTTTTTCTCAGACTCTCACTTGATATTTGTAACGGCAAAACGCATGTATTTCCCATCCAGCAATCTCCCTGCGAAGCCGGCGGATGAAGCCCAGAAGCACAGGCAGCAGTATGAGGAGATGGTGGTACAGGCCAAGAAGCGAGGTATGTTGGGTGCTGGGCACCGGGCACCAGACTGGGTCTCTTGCTGTTTCCTTTTCATCTTTTGGAACTCTAGAACCTCAACTTTGATGCTTTAATATTTTCAGATTTGTAATTTTCCATAAAAAGTACGTGGTTCTGTTCATCCTGGTACCCTTATTTCAAGGTAGAAACACTTTAAACTTCCGTGAGAACAGAGGCTGTCTTGGATGAGAATTCTGTATTAGAGAAAGCCTCAGCCATGACATGGGAATTTCTTTCCTTTGCTGGACTGTTTTCTTTCTTTCTTTTTTTTTACAAGAAGATGTAATTGGATTTGATAAAATCCTTTGAAGTACCTAAAACTGTACAATTCTTGGATATTTAAATGTGTTTACAATAAATTAATGCATGTGTAGAGAGGAACACTGTGTAGCCTTCAGGAAGGAGGAGATTCTGACACATGCTCAGCCTGGCGGGACCTCCAGGCCATCATCCTAGGTGGAATTAGCAGTCACCAAAGGATGGAGACTTTATGATTGCACACATCTGGGATCCCCAGAACCATCAGATGCGTAGAGACGAAGGAGGAGGGTGGGAGCTCATGTTAGATGGGGACAGTTTCAGGTGGGGAGGGTGAGAAAAGTTAGAAACAGATGTTACGGCTACACATGGACTTAATGCCACTGAGCCGTGTAGTTAAATGGTTCAGATAATAAAATTCTACATAGTGTGTATTTTTCCATAATAAGAAATACAGTCCATGAGTATCCGTGGGGAAAAGGTTTAGTGTAGCTCACAGTTCGCAGAGGTTTCAGCCTGTAGTCCACTAGGCTGGCGCCAGGGCAAGGGCTTCGCAGAGGAGAAGCAGTTCATGTTGGGCAGAAGGCAGCGAGCAGCAAAGTAGCAAAGCGGCAAGCGAGGACTGCAGTCCTCTTTCTGTCCAGGCTGCATCCCCTGAGGGCACGGGTAGCACTTACACCCAGGGTGGGGCTTCCCATTATCCAGTCCCAGAACAATGTGAAACAAAGCAGTGGACTGAGTTAGTGAGTGATACATACCGCTGATCCCAGCATCACACACTCCAGATCCAGCCACTCTGAAAAGCCCCGCCTGGGACTGCCTGAGCCTTTGAGGGGTGTTTAGACATAGCCATAGAAGTGGGCTTGTCCGTTTGTTTTGATCGGATTATATTTGCACTGTACTTGCTGCACTTGAGAAGTTTGCTGTGAGACAATGCTGACTGTGCTTGAATCTGCGAGCACAAAGTGAGTCCGGAGCTGGTGCACGCTCCGCTTCAGCGTCCTTCCCTGGTGTTTTTGCACTGTGACTCTGAGGAAATCGTCCAGCTTGAGAATGGTGGGTGATGGCTGATGGACCTCTCTTTCTTGTTTGTAATGGTGATTTCCAGAGCTCAAGGAAGCCCAGCGGAGGAAAAAACAGCTGGAGGAAAGGTGCCGAGTGGAAGAAAGCATTGGAAATGCTGTCCTTACCTGGAACAATGAGATCCTGCCCAACTGGGACACCATGTAAGTCTGGGCTCTGGGCACTGCTGACCACAGCCATTCCTTTCCCAAGTCCTGGGGCTCCTGGTGAGACTCCTGACGGGGTTGCTGTAACGTGCCTTGCTCCAGCATGAGTACCGAGACAAACCTTCCCTGCTCTTCAGTTTGTCTTGAGCTCAGCAGCCTGAACATCTTGGGGAAGCACACGTCTTTGTCATGCCCTAAGATTTTGCTCATTTCTCAGGCTGCTCAGCACAGAACTTGAACTTCGTGGCTCAGCCACCTGGACCCTTGCCTCTGTATAATGCCTCGCCCTGCCCCTGTAGCCTCCCCTGGCTCTCCTCTCTACTTAGGCACAGGTCTGTCCCTAGGGGACTATCAACAGGGTTTGTGCTTTTCTAACCTAAGAGCCTTTGTGTGTTCTGTTTCCTGGGTCTGGGGTACCCTTGACCTGAACCTCCCATCTTGTTCACTTAAAGCTTTGTGTGCCCTGGGAAAGACTTTCCTGCCCCACCCCAGCTCCAGAGAGGAGCAGTAGTGGCTCCAGGGCCCCTAGGTAAGGGTGGAAATGTGACACAGCCTGGCACTGCAGCCTCAGCCTGTGCCCCGCTCTGTGCCATGCCTAGAAGCACCATAGTAGCCTGCCGCCTTTCCTGGGTCCGGGCTTTTGGCAGTGTGTGTTCATTGCAGCCTGCAGTCCTGAACTACCTGCTCCCTTTGGAGTGTTCTGGGCTTGCCGTCCCCTGCTGTCACAGTTGGACAGCTCACAGCTCTGGGCTCATCTGTGTGCAGCAGGGTGGTGGCTGTCCCTTGTCTGTCTGAGCTCACCTCGTGGGGCCCCTCCAGCTCTGCATCAGGGCAGCTGGCCTGCAGCCAGCTCTTTGCAGTCCTGCAGAAGGCCACACCGTTCTATCTTGTGTGTTCCACTCAGAAAGTCCTTCGTGTCTTTCATTTGCATAAACTGCTACTGGTCACCCAAAACTGTTCTGAAGGTGCCCTGGCCCTCTGGCCTGTGGTGTTCCCACATTTCCTTCTGTACCGGTCCTAGCGGGGCCTGGCAGAAGATCAGTGTGCTCTCTGTAGACTGGATGGACACTTGCTGAGGGCAGGGCAGTGCATCCCTGGGCTCTGGTGGTGTGGACGAGCCTGTCTTCGCAAGAAACACACCGTGAGCTTGTCCCCATCTGTCCAGGTGGTGCTCGAGGAAGGTTCGAGATCTGTGGTGGCAGGGAATCCCGCCCAGTGTGAGAGGCAGGGTCTGGAGCTTAGCCATTGGCAACGAGCTGAACATCACCCACGGTGAGTGGCTCCCCGCCCGGGCAGGCCCTTCTGTCCCTGCTGCCCACTGGGAAGGGTGGCAGCAACTGCCACATGGCATGCCTTTGAGAGGCTGGGTGCCTGCGTACCTAGGAGCAGGCTATGGGCAGTGGGTTCTGTGCTGGCTACCTCAGAGGGCAGCAGACACGGTGGTGTCCTGTGGAAGGTAGGCCTCAGCCAGATGTGAGGGTGGGGTTGCTTGTTGTCTTTGGGGTGGCTTTAGAGGGGACAACACACTGCTAGGCCTGGTCCTGGGATCTCAGTGGCCCAAGTGTTAGAGGGAGTGAGACCTGCCTCACTGTCCTCAGGCTGTCTGTTGCACCATGTCCCCTATGCTTAGTGTGCATGTGCATCTGCCTCACTGGCCTAGGTGCACCACATATTCATAAGGCACTGTGTGTGCAGAGGGAAGTGGGCACTAGGACTCGCAGACAGGACCTGAAGCCTTGGCTGTGGGCGTGTCCCCGTCTCCTTTCCTCCCTTTCTGCCGGCTGAGCTACAGAAGGACTGCACGTCCTGCTCCCTTTCCATGAGAGCCTGCACCTGCCTGTGCGGCTGCACGCAGAACTTTTACCTGGGTGAGGCCCGAGAGTTTGAAGCAGGTTGGTCTGTGCCTTCCCCCTCGCTGGGGTTTTTACTTTTGTCTTGACAGTGGCCTGTCCCACGATCACGGCCGGTCCGTTGGATGGCAGCTGGCTTCCTGAAGTGGGGGTGTCGGGACAGTGGGCCTCCCACAGCTCCTTTCTGGCCAGATCCATTCCTGCCAAAAATTTACAGTACCTTTCTATGAGGAAACGTATTAAAGTTTAACTTGTGGAAGCAGTTTTTGCAAAGCAGTCTCAGAAAATGACATTGGCAAGGTTGCTAAGCATTTATTTCAGCTTGTGTTCTTGAAGTTTCCTGAATTCTGTCAATAACCCTGTCTGTGCAATTGATGTGACGTGCGGCGCCTCGTGTGTCTGGGTGTGTGTTCAATTCTTGGCTCTCACTGATGCCTAGCTTGAATTTATTTATTTATTTATTTATTTATTTATTTATTTATTCATTTATTTGGTGGTGGTGGTGGTGGTGCTGGGGACCAAACTCAGGCCCTTGTGCTTGCAAGGCAAGCACTCTAATCACTGAGCTAAATCCCCAGACCCTTGATTTTATTTAAATTAAAACTTCTGTGGACAGTCTCAGTAGATTGGGCTAAGCAACCAGTTAACCAGTCCCATGTCTTGAACTTTTATCTAAACCTCAGTCTCGTCTCCTGCCGTGTGAGCTGTGTCTGCCTTGTATGATTAGCTGCTTGGTGTCACTTGTCCCCACTAGAAAGGCGCTCAGGACACTGCAGCCACACTGCCTGCACTCCGTTCTGTCCCCAGGCCCAGCCCAGGTCTCTGCACTTGGCAGGCCCTCCGAAGCACTAGTTGAGTGAACGGATGCATCTTATTGGGTCCCACTTGGTCTCTGCTGTGCCACCTTGTGAGCCAGACAGGACACGGGAACTCACACTCCTGTTGTCCACCTCAAGCGTCTTTACCAATGGACAGCACTCCCACTGGGTAGGTCTTGGCGACTTCCTTTTCCTCCTGAGAAAGTTTCACATCCTGGAAAGACTGGGGACTGTGTCCAGGCTTCCAGCCGGTGTGTGAAGCCAGTTTCCTCATACTTGCCCTGACTGAATCTGAAACCCGTGTTCTGAGGCAGGAAACCCAGGGTTTTGCTCTTTTTCTGATTGTGTGATTGGATACTTACGAAAGCCAATCAAATAGTACTTTAAAATCAAATAGTACTTTAAAACTTCTCTCTCAGACAGGGCAGGCTTGTGCTTTTGATATTGGGGCTGAGAGGCCGAGAAGGTTTCTTGTTGTTTTGTTTTGCTTTTTCGCTTTTAGAAGTCCTGAGCGTTTCATTTATTTATTACTGTCTTTTTATTAGTACGTGTTTGCAGTAGTAATGTTTACATCTTGGGGTGTAGGTACCTGTACTTAATGCACCTTGATTCTTTTGATTCTACTTCCACTTGCATCCTTCCATCTCTAGATCCCCTTTCCATTTGTAAAAGTCTGTTGTCCTGTTTCCTGGTATATCTAAGAATCTGTCTACTTCTTCAAGATTTTCTGATTTGCTGGAACACAGTTTTGTGGGACTGGGAGGTACATCCTTGGGTTATTTATTTGAGGTTGCTCTGGTTTTCTAATGTGGGCATTCACAGCAGGAAACTTCTGGCTTAGGGCTCCTTTCCTTGTGTGTCCCGTGGGTTCTGGTGTGCTGTACTGGCTTTGTTGTTTGAGTGCAGGAATTGTTTAACTTCTTCTGTGACCCATCGAGTGGCCAGGAATGTGGTATCTAATGTCTAGGTTTTTGTAAAGTTTCTGTGGTTTCTTTTGCCATTGATTTCTACTTTCCATGTTCTGTGATTTGAGAGTATACATGAGGTAATTGGATTCTTCGTGTATGTTAAGCAAGCTTTATGGACTGGGCTGCGGTCTGTCTTGGAGAAAGTTCATGTGCTGCTGAGAAGAATGTGTGTTCTGTTAGAGTAGGATAGAGCACCCTGTATATATCTATTAAATTCATTTGTTGAAGGTGGAGTTCAGCTCTGATGTTTCTTTGTTGATTATTTGTCTATTATTTTTTGATTTTTTGTTTTTGTTTTTTAAGACAGGGTCTCGCTGTGTAGCTCAGGCTGGCCTGGAACTCACTAGGTAGCCCAGGCTGGTCTCGAACATGTGGCACGTTCCTCCTGCTTCAGCCTCCTGAGTGCTGGGATTGCAGGCATGGGCTGTACCATGCTGGGCTTACCATGCCCGGCTTGATTTGTCTGTTTGTGACAGTGAAGTATTGAGGTTCCCCTACTATGATTGTGTTGATATTTATTTGATCTTTTATGTCCGGTAGTGTCTGTTTTTTGAAGTTGGGTGCACCCATATTTACTGTGTGTATATTTATAGTTGTCATCTCATGGGAAGAAGGTTTACTGACCCCCCCACCCCAAACGTACACCAGTGAAACCATGGAGAGGTTTGTGAACTCTGACACTTTGGCCCCTTTAACTCTGTGGCTGCCAAGCGCTGCTCTGTCAAATTCCTCGTTGGTAAAGGGCTCCCTGGTGGTCACAGCCACACCAGTGTTGTTGTTGTCCGTCTCCTGCCAGAAGACGAAGGCACTGCACCCCTCCTGGAAGCTGAGAGATGGCGGAGTCCTGGCCGGCCCGGGACTGCCCCATTTTCCTTTCAGCATTTGGCCTTCCAGAACCTTGGTGGTATGACATTGTGTTTCAGGGCTACGCCCTCCTGCCAAGGCAGACCGGCTTCGATTGTGTGTTGGAGCCTTCACAAGCCTACAAGGTCACTAACCAAGATGCTGGATTAGAATCGTGCTACCAGAATTTGAAATACATTTTAATAAAATAGCATATGCTGCCTGGAAGTCAGATGTGCCCTGCTTACTTTTTCAGAGGTGATGATGGAAAAAATAAAGTGATAAAAACTCTGTGGGTAGCTCCAGTGAAAGCCTCAGTGATGCCCAGAAGGAGCCGGGAGCCTCAGAGCCAGGGCACAGGCGCGCCAGGGCAGGATGGGTGGGGCCTGGGCACCAGGGCAAACAGCGTCCTCCGTGAAACTTGGGCCTGAGCGCCAGGCCGGCCTGTGTGTGCCTGTGAGATTGTAAGCAGTAGTTCGTTATTACCTGAGTGTGACCCAGCAGCCCAGAGAGAAGAGCTGTTGAAGAACAGGCTGTTGGTGTGGAGACATTTGGAGACTGTCGTGACACTTGCTTATTCTCTGAAGCTCTGCCTGTCCCTGGGCACCACGCCCTGGGCACGTGCAGCAACAAAACACATGGTCTGGAGCCAACAAGTAGCAGGTCCATTGTGTCCTTGCTTGAAATGGCACCCATTCTAATCCCAAAAATCAGTCCCAAGAGGGTTAAACTTGGTAATGTTGAAGTTCTGAAAATGGAAATTCTGAAAACCATAAGTACCACGGAAAAAAAGGCTGTAGAAGAGGGGTACGGACTGAATTCTGGGGAAGGAATTGGCCACACTTTGTTTGGAAATGTGTCCTTGGTATGCATTAGCAGCACTCCCTCCAGCTGAAGAAACTCCAGGGCCTTCAGAAGAATTACAGGCGCCTGTGCCTGAAGGAGCCAGCAGGTTGCCGGCTGGGTGGGAGATGATCATGTGCACGGCAGGCTGCGAAGGTCTGTACTGCAGTGCAGGTGGGGTGGATGTTCGCGTAGGCAGAGCAGCACAGAAGCATGGTGTGGAGGGCAGGGACAGTAATAGGAAACGCCCATCTCACATTATAGAATCCAAGGGAATGAGAGCTGCATGGAAAACGAATATGAGCATCTCTCTCAGGACAGCTGTGCCCTGCAGGAAGTGGAAGACTCTGGCTCCAGTTAAGGATTGAGCCCGAAAGTCAGCCAGCTCTTAGCGATGACCTCCGTGCAGTTGCCCGCACTCTACCTCTGTAACATGCTTTGTCCTGCGTCAAATTTTCTTTCTAGTTTTTACTTCCTTTTCTCAGTTTCTTCCCCACTTTAAAAAAATTGTCAGCATTAATTTTTCACAATTAACTGTGCTGTGTTATTTTATCTTCACGTAATTTCCAATACTGAATATATAAATTGTATAAAGACTTTCAGAGAGTTCTTTTTGTTACGTCGATTTTTCGAATTTCACCCCACCAAAGTGCATTATCGTGGTGCCAACCCTGTGTGAAGCATTCTGTGTGTATAGAAACTTTGTATTGAAGCTTCCTCAGTAAATGAAGAGATGTCTTTTTTGTGCATCTGCGTTTGTGAAAGATAAAATTCCTTGAGATTTTGGCTCTTTTGAGTGTCTACTGATGCAGTGGTGATTCATCTCGTTTTGATCAGTCTTGTCAAAAGCATCAGGTTAAGCTGGTTTGGGGACACACGCTCGTAATCCCAGCTACTTGGAGGCTGTGGCAGGAGGATTGAAAATGTGATGCCAGCCTGGGCAACTTAGCAAGATCCTGTCTCAAAAAAATAAGAGGTTGGGGATTTAGCTCAAGTGGTAGAGCACTTGCCTAGCAAGCGCAAGGCCCTGCGCATGATCCCCAGCACCCAAAAAGAATCAAAAAGAAAAAGAAAAGAGCTGAGGATGTAGCTCAGTTGTTGAGGGCCCCTGATTTGATCCCTAGTTCTGCAAAAAAACAAAAAAAAGCGTTAGGTTGTGTGATGGTATTCAGAAGAGTGGTTGCAAACCTTGGTGCCCAGTTACCATCCATGGCAATGCATCTTTGTACCCTTCACTCTTCAGCCTACTTCCTTAAGAATGTAGTTCATCCATTCCTAACTTTATTTACGCCTTTGTGGCTGTTTTAATGTACTTGAGAGTTTATGCTCTCAAAAATATGTTACTGCCTATTTTATTGTGTGAAGTGACCTGTGAAGCATTCTCGCATGTTTTTATATGTTTCTGAAGTAAATCTCCCTCTAAATGTACATAAATGTCTTTTAACACATTCACGATGAGGCCCTAATTTGTATGTCTTGCTGCTGGGCTGCTTTGGGTGGCGTGGGATGGTCAGTCATGCATGTACCACCAGTGGTTCAAGTTGGCGGGAACATGTTAAATAATTTTTAAAATACTGTTTTCAGAATCTATTTTCAGGATTTTAGATGTTAGAGATTTTGATCTTTGGGGATTTCAGCATTCAGGATTCTGGTGTTTGGGGCTGTGTCTTCTGACATTATGGGCCATATCCCTGTGAAACCAGATGGGCCTCCTGCCCTGCCCACTGGCTCCTGCTCTTGGACTGGACCGTGTGGCTGCAGCCCTCCTGGTGTGGGTACTGTGGGTACGAAGGGTGAGATCTGTTAGATGCAGCAGGCAGCCACTGTGCAGCGGGGAGGGAGGGTCAGTGGGTGGTGTGTGGCAGAAGAAAACGCCAGGCACAGCAGTACTGTGCATGGTCTCTCTCTGCATATGGCTGTGCCTTTAAACAATAAAAATACTTCCAGGCATGTGGGGAGGAATTATTCAGCCAGCCAGTTAAGTGTGCTTTAAAGCTTGTTAAAGTTGAAGAAGGTGCTCGGTGTTCTTGGGTATTCTTTTTTTTTTTTTTTTTTTTTTTTTCTTGGGTATTCTTGAGGAAAGATCTGTGCATGTGAGACTCCCCCAAGGCTTTTCTTCCAGAGCTCTTTGACATCTGTCTTGCCCGGGCCAAGGAGCGATGGCGGTCCTTTAGTACAGCAGGCGCAGAGGTGGAGAACGAAGGTACAGACCTGTGCACCCAGAACACTGCCCCCAGTACCTGGCATAAAGCCCAGCTTCAGCCACCTCCCCCTAACGAGAAGTCATGTCCTCTTAGCATCTGCCCCAGTCATCTGCGGCCTCGCCTGCTTTGTGTGTAGGGTCTGATACAGAGCTGCTCAGACAGGGGGGCCCTCTGTGTGCTGATCCTGCTCGCAAGCCCTGGAGGCTGCTGCTTTCCTGAGGCCCCCAGTGGTGAAATCACACCATGTTTGGGTAGTCAGACATTCAAGTGAGCTAGGAGTTCTCAAGTCTGTTCTTTCTAGACTGGGAGGCAGAAAGGAAAGTCATTTTCCTGCTTAGAGACCTCCTTGAGATGTTTGCCATTTTGTTTCTGTGGCTGTTTGGAGTTTTGCAGGGGAAAAAGTAGAGTTTGCATTTACTCTTTTTAGCATTATGCACTTACTCTTTGGGAAGAGGACTGGGGAAGTGACATAAATTCATTGAAGAGGTTATGGCAGACATCCCCACGGAAGAGGGAAGATTTGGGGTCAAGGAAAGCGTGTGGGTATAGGAAAAAGCACAGGAAGCCGTCACATCCCGGCAGGGTGACAGTGCCCCAGAGAGGGTGTGGTGCTTGGGGATGGGCTCTGGGCGGAGCACCTGGAGATGTGGGGTGAGGTCCCTGGGTGGCGATGGCCTGTGTGTGACTCTGGTCAGGCGCCAGTGTCTTCTCTGTCTCAAAGCAGGTCCTCCTGAGTGCAACTGTGCTCTTCCATGTTTATGTACCACTTCATGGGATGGTAGTTTTTTGGACCAAATTAGAGGAAAATAGTGTTTGTAAGAATTAGAACTCAGCAGCTCTGTGAGCTCTCTGGGCCTGCTGTGCAGGGGGCTCTCATGGCCACTGTGACCCTGGAACCCTGGAAGCTGGGGCCGGGCGGGCTGAGTCTAGGTGTGTAGAGGAGCAGAGAGCACCTCAGACAGGAGTGCTGTCCTGCCACTGGCTCACTTTCGGTTGCCTAGATGCAGGATCGCTGCTCTTGTTAAGGGTGTTTTAAATGGTTTTTTAGAATACTATGTGGTATTGGAATCTAAACAAATATGAAACAAGTGCTTCATGAGTGTTTGGTTGAAATATTATACATAATATTTCACATTTCACTAGATCCCACATAGTTTGTTCTCATTTGGGGGCGGCAGTGCGGGGGATCGAACTCAGGGCCTTGTGCCTGCTAGACAAGCGCTCTGCTACTTGAGCTAAATCCCCAACCCTGTTCTCATTTTTTACATTGACAAAAAAAAATTATTAATCTTGCCATGTACAACATGTTTTGAAGTATATATGCATTGTGCACTGACTGCCCCTAGCTAATTAGCATTAGGCATCGCCTCACATTGTTATATCTTTTATAAAGACACTTTACATCTACTGTCTTAGCCTTTTCAAGAATACATAGTGTTGGGATTTAGCTCAGTGGTAGAGCGCTTGCCTAGCAAGCGCAAGGCCCTGAGTTCGATCCTCAGCACCAAAAAAAAAAAAAAAATACAATATACAGTTACTGTGGTCACCATGGTGTATTGTATATCCTCCCATCTAACTGAAATTTGGTATTCTTTGACCAGTATCTCCCCAGCTCCCCTCCAGCCCCTGGCAGCCACCATGCTACTCTCCTATGAGCCTATCATTTTTAGGTTTCAATGTAAGTGAGATCATGTGGGATTTGTTTTACCGTGCCTGGTTTATTTCACGTAGCATAATGTCCCCCAGGTGCATCCATGTTGTCAAAAATGATAGGATTCTTTCTTTTTATGGCTGCATAGTATTCTACAGTGTATCTTTGCCATGTGTATTCTTTATCCATGCCTCCGTCAGTGGGCGCTTAGGTTGATTCCTCTTCTTGGCCCTTGTGAGTAACAGTGGTGCTGTACAGGGTGCAGGGGTCTCTCTGTCAGCCCGATCTTATTTCCTTTGGCTCTGCACCCATGAGTGGGATTTCTGGATCCTATGCAGTTCTGATTTTAATTTTTTGAGCCCACGTATGCTAAATTTATACCAGTGATGCTTAAGGTCAAGTGATGCCCTTATGGTTGGGATTTTATGTGCCCAGAGTTCATTTTCCCCACATTGTTGTTGGTTGGTTTTGGGCCCTGGCCTTTGCTTGTGCCTGAGGTGTTTTACTCTTGCAAGGAGACGCTCCACACCTGGCACTCACTCCGGAGGTGGGCTCTGGGCGGGGTCTTCTGGAGAACTCCCTTAGTGTCTCGCTGCTGGGACTCGGAGCCTACAACTACCCACCCTGTGCTCTGGATCTTTTGACAGATGCCGGGTTTTCAGCAGCGGACAGAGAGGCCAGTTTGGAGCTTATTAAACTGGACATTTCCAGAACGTTTCCTAATCTCTGCATTTTCCAGCAAGTAAGTGGTCATTCTTGTTAGCATGTTTTATCTAGAATCCATACACACCAAGCTGCCTGTGTGTGTAATCAAGATTGAGAGGTAGTGAGGGTTTTTTTTGGGGGGTAGGCTGAGTGTCTTGTTTTAAAATGAGTGTAATGGACCTTTTCCAACAAGAGTCACTACTGGTGCTTCTGTGATGGCCTTGTCCTGCATGTGACCCGTGTGTGTTGGAGCCTCTGCAGGTGGTGCGTAAGGCAGGCCTGTGGTCAGAGCGAGGCCAGGGCGCCTCTCTTCTCTGGCTGCACTTGAGGTGGGATCCCAGGGGAGGGCATGCAGGCAGCCACAGTGCAGGCAGGTAGTGACCACGTAGGTGCAGGGGGACCAGGACAGTGATGTGGCACTGGCCAGGGCTGTCAGTGGGGGCTTGGATTCCTCCAAGCAGAGTTCTTTGAAGCCCTTCTCTTGAGCCAGTGGACCCACCCAGGGTCTCCTTTGCCTCTCCCTGTCCACACTGGCAGTGCTGCTGGGCCTCCTTCCGGAATCCTCTGCGTCTGACCTGCCTTTACTCACTGCATGCCCTTGTCCTTGTGGGTCCCTGTCTCCCTTCCTCTCCTGGCCTTTCCTGCCTCCTTCCATGCACCTTCTCAGCTCCAGTACAGTCTTGGAACCTCCATTCGGACTGTCCTGTCTGGGTTTCCAGCACTGAGCCCTGCAGACAGTTCACCAGTAAAGAATGGTGGGGTAGTTAGGGGCTGTCGACATGCAGCTGGAGGGCAGAGTTCGGATGGGTATGGAGGGCTCCAGTGAGTGCAGGACTCTGCCAGCACAGGGTTGGTGGTGGCATAGAGGAGCGGAGCTGTGACTCAGGTGGGTCTGAGCTGGGAGGTGGCTATAGCAGCCAGGGATGGACTTTAGTAGGATTGCTCTGCACAGGGCTGCAGTAAGGAAGCCAGCCTGAGGGCAGTGCCAACCTGTGGGGGTCTCTGGCTCCAAGCACAGGGCTGTTGCCTGTCAGAGCAACTCTGGGTCATGGGTCCTCCTCGAGGGTACTCTGTCCTGCAGCTGACCCAGTGTCCCTGTATCCTCACTGCTGCAGGTGTCTGGGGCTGTGACTGCCACCATGCTTGGGTCAACATAGGGCAGGTGATGACCTCAGTGGTAAATGGCAGTGCTCTTATTTCCTTGTGTCCCCATTCCCCAGTCCACCCCAGAACCTTCCCAGTTGAGTCTTCAGGAATCCTTGCAAGAGGGAAGCTCCCCAGAGGTCCGGTCTCGGTGTCAGGCCTGGAGTCTTGGGAGCACCTGGTGCCCTGGCCTTGTGATCGGCATGGGCTGGCCTGGGCAGGCAGGATGGGGCGGCCAGTCTCCAGACCTCCCCTCCCACAGACAGACTTCAGTGCCTCTATTCTCCCAACCTGGGCCACTCCCTTGGCCTTGGTCCACGTCACACTGTGCAACCCAAGCCCCTCTGCTCAGAGGCTGTGTGGCTTTCACCCCACAAGGGCTTTCTCCACCTGGGAGCCTCCCACACCTGGGGCAGATGCAGCTGCTTCATAGAAAGCTTTCACCTTTGACCTCAAGCAGTTCGGGTTTGAATCCCAGGCTGCCTTTCTGCTGGCTTCCTGGCCCTGGGCAGGTCACCCAAGGACCTTGTGCCTCGGTTGCTCATGATTACATGCGTGCCATCATGCTAGTTGGTCTTCTTAACTGTCTTTGTGCCTAATTGAAACTAAAAGATGGCTAAGGCTGACCAGAAGTTGAGGAGCTGCTGAGGACACAGCTTCCTGTCCAGCAGCCAAGAAAGTTGGGGTGTGGTAGACCAAGAGCCAGTGGCTTCAGGGAATTGGGGTTTCTGATCTTTAACACAGTGTGGGATCTCAGCCCTGGCAGAAAGGAGCGCAGTGAGCTTTCTGATTAGCAGAGGTCAAAGGGAGGATTCTGGAAGGAGCAGCCTGAGGACAGAGGAGCAGGTAGAACTCAGCAGGCAGCGCTCGCTGGGTTTGGGGAGCTAGGGGTTTCTGTGTGGTCTGAGGTTCCAGGGCCCACGTGGTCTGGCCCCAGGCATCATGACAGGAGTGGAGGCCCAGTCTTTGCCCTCCTGGTCTCCTGTGTTCTCTGGACCCCCTCAGGCTCAGGGTGAGAAATGGTGAGCAGGAGACCCCCCAGTGGCCTTGGGAGAGGGTGGCGGGAGCACTGGGTTCTCTTGTGGGATTGGGGCAGATGGCAGAGAGGCTGTGTGTTCTCTTTCCCTCAGTCTGTCATTCTCACGAGTAGGTGATACCAAGTACACAGGTCGGGGAGGGAACCCGAGGTGCCAAAAACAAGCGCAGGGCTTTTGAAATAAGGAGCTGCTACCTGCTGGGCGAAAGTGAGGATCCGATTAAGAGCCGGTAGCTTTAAGAAGAGGTCTGGGTGGTTTCTTCATTCATCACTGGGTCTCCTTGCAGCTCCTCTAGTCCTCAGGTTGGCACCTAGTTCTGTCTTCTCCCCACACCAGGCCTGGGTGTCTTTTTTTTGCCCTCTGATGGTACAGTTTTCTTTTCTTATCCCTCTGTGATTCACAAGCGTTGCATTTTTTACTTAGCTTTTTGTTTTTTTCTACTTAGCGTTTTTATGAGTCAGAGTGTGGTGGGGTGGACCCTGGGTTTCCTTTGTAAACCACCCAGTACCCTGTGGAGTGACTTCCTAGTCACACACCAAGAATGATTTTTATTCCTGTGTTAGTGGTGGGCGCTTGGTAGATGGGGACACTGGGTGATTGACTTGAGCCCAGCCAGGTGCTTTATGCCTGAGTGTATTCCAGCATGCCAGAAGCACTGCGAGCCAGCTCTGGGCTGTCTCCTATGCTCAGTTAATATTTGGGAAGCAATTACAGGAGAAAATGGAAATCTTGGAGGGGTGGGACTGTCAGGGGAATGTTTGAAATCAAGAAGTTACTGGGACCTGAGGCAGAGGGGCTGTTCCCCAAACCTGCAGTACAAAAAGGAAAAAACAAGGGGAATGGTGGGGCAGGGAGACAAGAAGGACGTCAGGATGGGGGCGGCACAGCCACATGCAGATCTGGAGAGCAGGAGCAGTCACTTGCCCTGAGGAGCCCTGGCTCACTTGCTGGACACAGTCACAGCAGGGGCACTTGGGTGGTGTTCACACCCGGCCCAGGAGCTCCTTCCAGAGCGGCTGTGTAGGCTGAGTCGCAGACGTGCTTGTTAACCTGAGTCGGTCATTTCTTTATTAAATTGTGTGACACGTGTGGTACACAGTGCGCTCGGCAGCCGGTGGCAGTGCAGTAGCAGTAGTATCGTACGCTGTTCCTCGCATTAACAGTACTCACACATGTGTCGTTTCTGGTGTGTCCATCCTTCCAGGGCGGTCCGTACCATGACATGTTGCACAGTATTTTGGGCGCTTATACTTGTTACCGGCCGGATGTGGGTTATGTAAGTGAAGTTTCTTAGTATTTTATAATGTTACCTATGAAGAAAGTTGCAGTATTTTTCAGGACATCTTAGGTGTCAGTTGAATATCTTCATTTTTTTTGTTAAGCTGAAAGGTCTCCTGGTCACTGGGTTGACTCGGTTTCCTCATAAACAGATTGAGCTGACTTGGCTGCTCTGTGGCATTAATCACATTTTAGCTGGATGTGATTTTCATTTTTTGCATGTGATTTTCCCAACATTTTAAGTAGAAAAGCCTTCAGCAGTAAACATTTCAAAAGCGGGCTGCTGTTTTTGCACCTTAGCAGATGTGTGTGCATGGTCCAGCCTTCAGCACGCTGAGCGAGTTACTAAGCTGGTGTTTTAAATGCAGGCCCACGGGGATTGGCATGGGGTTCCCTTTGGGAGGGGCTGGGGAAGCTGGGCAAACAGAGTGGGTGGTGATGGGGCTGGCAGTCAAGCCTCGGGTGGAGGGCAGGCTGTGGATGGCCCTATGGGCCGGGCTAGTGTGAGGGGTTCTGTTTCTTTTTTTTTTTTTTTTTTCCCCTGTTTCTTGTAATAAGTGAAAGAGGTGCTCTGGCCTTTGTGGCCACCATCGGTTAATGCCTCTCTCCTTCCCACAGGTTCAGGGCATGTCCTTCATAGCTGCAGTATTGATCTTGAACCTAGATGCTGCAGACGCCTTTATTGCTTTTTCTAATCTCTTGAATAAACCCTGTCAAATGGCATTCTTCCGAGTGGACCACAGCCTTGTGAGTATGCTCTGTGCACCCACACGCCTAACGGTTCTCTTTACAGGGAGTAGAAGATGTGTGTTCCCTGTTTGGGCACTGTGTTGAATTTAAGTGTGGAAGTGGGAGTGAACATACCAGTGCATAACTTAGGAGGGACATAGTGTCTGAAAACTGCTCTAGGAGGGAGGTGGGAGGGAGGAAGGCGACTACTGTGCAGACGTGCGTGCTTCCTGTCTGGAACACTTAGTGGCGTGTTTATGCTGTGTCTGTTGGGTAGGGTATCACGCAGCTGACCACTGAGGCTACTCACCGTCACAGCACTGTGCATAGGAGAAAGGAGGTGAGCTCTGTTATTAAAGGATGGCAGCAGCTGCTTTAGTCCTGACCAAGCTGAAGGTCGGGAGGAGCTGGCAGTGCGAGCTGTGCAGAGGTCCCAGCACGCTTCCCACCTGAGTCCTCTGCACAGTACCAGTGAGGAAAGAGGCTCTGGAGGGGTGCAACCTGTCCAGGTGCATCTGATGTGTGGGAAAGCTGAGATTTGAATCCACTCTGGTTCCTGAGCCTGTGTTCTGAGGCCCAGAACAAAAGGCCCCAAAGTGACTCCATCAGCTTTTAAACCAGTGCCGACTCCATGTGCCTATAGTTGTCACTCCCTGCGTGAAGGCCCAGCCATCCAGTAGTCGAGACTGGTGGGAGAATGCTTGTTCTCTCATGTCTCAGGGCTCCTCAGTATCCCTGCTTAGAAACTGCTGCTAAATTGGTGGCTGCTGGTGAGTGTGCACTCTGGGGCCCTTTAGGAAGCCAGTTTAGCGTCACATTTAGCTGTAAGCCGTGTCCGTGTACAGCTGTGCTGGTAGGAGTCTGTTCTGAGAAAACCACAGGTGTGAACAGAGCATCGTGTACAGAGACAGTCATCACGTGGATGTGCACAGACTGGAACAGTGTAAAATGGGGTGCAGGGAAGGGTCGCGTCCATTAAGATCTGAGGTGTGAGGCCCTAGAGTATGAGGAAGTGTGTAAGATGATGTGCCAACTTTTCAAAAGTCGGTGAAATAGAACGGACACTATGATCACTGCCATATTTAACCACAAAAGGAGCTGTGTGGCGATGTTAGTGCATTTCTGGTGGGCAGTGTGTGGAGTGTGGAGCTTGCATACTTCCAGTCTCTGCAGTGAGCACTTGTATGTGTTGCTTTTGCAATCAGGCAAGAGCTTATGTTTCTAAGAAAATTAATGGTCAGAATTTAAAAAATCTTCAGGAGAGATTGTTCCCCTTAGAAGAGCCCATTGATACTCATACACACTGGCTCTATATTCCTTACAATATTCATTCCTGGTTGTAAATTTAATCGTATCTTATTGTGTATAATAAAATGATTTCTACATAAGTTCCTGCTAATATGGAAGACCCTAACTTTCTCTTTGGAAGCTTGTAGTAAAAACTGCACTTAGTGGTTTTGATTTACAGCTTCAAGGGAAAGTGCTAGAGTCACAGTGCTGAGTCAGACCTGGGCTTAGGCACATTTTCCCGAGCAGCACCCCTGACCCGGGGCCAGATCATCCTGTGGCAGGCTGCCCCGCACATTGGCCCGGCCTTAGGACGCTCCTGCCAGGAGCCCCTGTCCCCTGTTGTGACAATCAGAATTGTCTCTAGACGTTGCCAGATGTCCATGGTGAGGCAAAACCCACTCCGTGGGAACCTGTGGTCCACAGCACAGCCCCTCCATGGAGCTGGGTGAAGGGACTCTGCTCTGTGCTCCGCTGTGGACGGCCCGCTGGGCGGCAGGGCACAGACCTGGCCACCTCCCAGTGCAGGCTGCTCTCATACAGCATCACTCCAGTCTCTGCTTTGGGCATTTTGTTACCTCAAAGCGCCTGCAGACAGTGGCCAGGCAGGGTCTCTTCCTGCCCATCTCTTGCTTCGAGCATTTACAGATCGGTGGGTCTAAGCCAGGGCTCTGTTGCCCTTGCCTCCAATGTCAGCCCCTTACCCCACTGGAAGGGCTGGGCTGGGGTAGGCCGGGCCGGGTAGGGCAGTGCAGTGAGGTGTGCTTGCTTTCTGCTAACCGCAGGCTCAGCCTCTGCGGTGGGACAGACGTGGATTCAAGTCCCAGCTCTACCTGTGAGTGCTCTGTTCCTCATTGGCGAGCTACCTTGCTGCTCTGGATTTCTGTTCTTTTCCATAAAGTGAAGAAGCAACAGGATGTAGCTGGTGATGCTGCTGTGAAGATTAGAGGTGGTGCTCATTTATAATTTGCCCAGATGCACCTATGAGCTGCTATTCATGATGGGTAGCAGTTGCATAAGAGGATGATCATGTGGGAGTCTCGAGATGTAAATGCACTGACTCTTGTCTGCACACTGGACACTAGTGCTGATAAATGGTTTGTTTGTATATCTTATATTCTCTCGTAGATGTTGACTTACTTTGCTGCATTTGAGGTTTTCTTTGAAGAAAATTTGCCAAAATTATTTGCTCATTTCAAGAAAAACAACTTAACTCCAGACATCTACCTGATTGATTGGTAAGGTGGTAAGGCTGGGCTTTCCGAGCATTTTCTTGTCCCCTGCCCTGTCTCCCACTGTCCTTGTTGTAGCTACTTTCAGGGCTTGGCTGAGGGCAGGTGTCCTGCTTCCTAGCTGCCCCTGCACTGCCCGCATGGCGCCCTTTGTCCTCCAGGCTCCATACTGCTAATCTGCTATGCACTGTGGGCTCCTTTCTGTTTCTGACTCCACCTAGTTCTTGGTACCCTGGACCTGTTTGTTTTCATGGTACTGTTTGTCTATCCAGCAGATGAGTTGCGTGGTTGTGGGTCTGGGCCTGGCCCTCTGCTGGTACTTGGGTAGGTGGTGAGCAGGGTGCCTTACCTCCTTGCCAGGAGCTTCTGCCTGGTGGAGAGGCCTGTGTCACAAGCACCGCCCTGCCTGGCAGGTGGCGAGTGCTGTCTGGGAAGAGAGGGAAGGAGAGGCACAGACTGGCTGGAGGGGTCAGAGTCTGCGGAGACAAGTTGAGAACTTCAGCAGGTGTGAGAGGGAGGAGCAGTGTGCGGGTCTCAGGATTGGCCAGAGTAGAGGAGGAGTCCACAGAGGAAAATGGGCATCACTCAGCCAGAGCCCTGTCAGGGCTTCGATACCAGCTTTTAGCATGAACCTAGAGCCACCATGAACAGAGACTATCTGGCCTGAGTGTTCCCCTCACGCTTTGTGGAGGCAGGAGTCTTCCAGAAGGTGGAATCCAGATATCGCCCCAAAGGGACCGAGTCCCCACAGGTGCAGAGCAGCCTGTGTGCACCCTTGGGAGGGAGCCTTTGGAGTTCTTGGCTCGTGGCTTCTGTGTTAAACTCTGAAGCTGTGCTAGTGCCTCGGACTTTGCATGAATGTGAGTATGGAGGTTGGAACTGGAGTTGAAAGCACTGAAACTGTTGTCGCAGCAGGATTGCAGACATTTGCTGCAGGTGGCACGAGGCTGGCCTGTGGGGCTGTGATGTACAGGGCACCTTTACTTGGCGGATGCTTTCTCTAGCCCTGTGAATGTTTGACTGTGGAGCTGGTCCCACCCCCATTTTTGTGTCCACTCTGTCCATTTCACTGTGAGCTTTGACCCCATGGGTCCCTGGGCCTGGAGCTGGGACAGGTGGAGGTGTCTGGGAGGGAGAGGATCCAGACAGCACTCAGTGCCTTCCTGCCCACATTGGGTGCCTGCACGGTAGTCTTGGAGTTCTAGGCTGGAAGTCAGTGGTGCCGTGCGCATTTTTCTCACTGCAACTTGCAAAAGGAAGTATGTTTTCTGTGGTGACCCAGTGGTGGCCCCGTGTGCAGAAACTTGACGTGTGTGTGCCAGGGAAAAGAGTTCCCTGAAGCAGCGCCTACCACAGGCTGTGTGGGGAGCATTCTGAAGTGTTCTCTTGGTGACAGGTGGCCGGGTCCCACCTGGCGCTGTGATGAGCATGGTCCGGAGGACAGTTCCTGTCCTTGTCGTATCCTGTAGGTGGCTGTGAGTCCAGTGTGTGCACGTGGACAGGGAGGACTGAAACCTGTGTGCTGCGGTGTCAGTGGTGCCCACGACCCCCAGGCTGCCTGCTGCAGGCCGGGCTTGTGCCTGGTGAGACTTGAGCTGCCTGCAAGAGGCCAAGCAGGGTACTGCTGTATGTGCAGGAGGCTGTAGTGAGTGCTGCTTAAACTGGATTAAGCCGAGGGAGTGAGCATCCATGAGTTGTCCTGTACTCATCATTTCTAGATGGCTGGGTGTGACCTGGGCTCCCTGTTGGTGTTGCTTTAGGTGGAAGCTCCAGGCAGAAGCAGGGTGGGGAGTAAGCAAAGGCAGGAGTGAATCTTGCTGGGCCCAGCCTGGAAGCTGCCTGCCTCGTTCCGCCTTGCAGTACACAGAAGCAGCCCCCCGTTTGTCAGCACAGGAGAGGCCCTGGGGCCTGTTCACGCAGTCCTCCCCAAGCATGCATCCAGATGGGTGTGATGCAGAGCCACATCCTCACAGTAACTGCTGGGCCTGCCCCGCTCGACATCAGCCTCGTGCTCTGCCTGCGCATGAGGCATGAGCTGTGAGGTCCTGGAGCTTGGGCACCTGGTGCCTGGTTTCTGCCCAGCGGGGCCTGGAGGGTATCCTGGGTGAGCTTATGGGTACTCAGGTGGGAAGCTGCTGTGATGACGGACAGAAGATCCTGCTCTGCCCTGAGCCTGTCTCTCTCTTACTCAGCAACAGTACACTCAGGAGTCACACGTTTCTTGCTTGTCCTGTGGGAGAGCTGCGTGGGTCACCTCTGTGTCCATAGGGCCTGGCTCCCTGCTTGGCCCAGGTCAGGATGCGCGTGTTGTCAGGTGTGAAGGCTGCCAGCTGGCGCTCCTCCTCATGCCCCAGGCCCAGCCCAGTGGGTGATTCCCTTCCTATTGCTGCCCGCCTGCCTGCTTCCTGCTGGTGGTGGCTTCCACTGTCTGATTCAGATGCAAGGGTCAGAACAAGGGTCCTCAGCCGTCTTCATCCTCCTGTTGAGTTTGGGTTGTTCTAACTGTCAAGGACCCACATTTTGTGGGAGGACTGACATGAGGTCATTTAACTTCACAAAACATTTCCCATGGCTCGCCAGTGGTAGGATTATTTGAAGGTGTGAGTGGGTTTTATAATAAATAATTCTGAATTAATTAAAGCATCCAGCAGTGCATTCCTTATCAAGATTGATGTGGTTTGAAATGGTTTTTACCAATATTTAGGAAGCTATCATTATATGAGTTTCTATTCAAATGGAGGTTTGAGGAGATGTCTGTGGAGATTTCGGTTTCCGTTACAGCCTGCACATAGGCTTTTGGTGGTGCTCCAGCCTCTAGGGGACAGGTCCGCCCAGGACTCCTGGGCCTCTGGTACCCAGGCGAACCTCTGGCATGGGCCGGCCCCAGGGTGGGTTCAGCGTACTGCACACAGGACGGCACACAGCCTGTTTGAAACAGGCTTCACATCCTCTACTAAGTGCTGGGCAGAGAGGAGGATGCCCTGGGCTTGGATGGCCTCTGAGTTTGGACTGAGCCCAGGCCTGGGCCTCAGCTTTGCCCACTCCTGTCTGCCCATGCACTGGCTGCTGCGGAAGCCTCAGGTGCACTGAGCTGGGGTCTCCTTCCTAGTGTGCCTGTTCAGGCTGCTCCCTGGTTTCCTTGGAAACTCAGGAAGGCCCAAGGTGGGAGAGCAGAAGGGCTCTTGTTCCTGCCACAAGGGCAGAGACCCATTCCTGACCAGCAGACTGGGAGAGGTGGGCACAGAAGGAACTTGGTGGTCTGGGCTGGCGGGCCTGTCTCAGGTTGTGGCTTCTCAATGGGGGAGGCCCCAAGGTGCTTTTGACTCTCTAGCTTTGGGCTGAAGTCTGTTTTTCCTCTACCTCCCTTTACTTGCAGTTTCCTGGTCTGGAGAGTGTAGCTGAGATGGTGTTTCCTCCTTGGGGCTGCAGTGGGGAGACAGTCAGGACGCATGAGGCCACCAAGCACAGAGCAGGCATGGGCACTTTATGCTGTTTGCAGGCTGCTCACTGCGGGGGCCGAGGCGGTGCTGTCCTCCCCTTGGACTGGCTCTGAGAGGGTGCGAGCTCTTGTCCTGTCTGGGCCCGTGTGCAGCAGCCCTGCCTGCCTGCCCGCCCCAGCGCTCAGTGCTTTCCTGCTGACTCAGACAGGCAATCAGAGTAGACCGGGCTAAGTTAGAGTGTCTGGAAGCTCTGAAGGCCCAACAAGGGAAACTGTCCCTTCTGCCCACACACGCTGTGGGATGAGATGGATGCGGGTTCAGTGTTGCTGTCTTTCATAAGCTGATAACCCCTTCGTAGATTAGCAACATGGAAAAGCATTATTTTGTTAGCCAGACGCGTACCTGAACATACCCACCCTTCTTTTGTCAGTTTGTCTGCCATACTTAATAAATATAAATATTGTGGGGAATTGGTACACATACATAGGGAATCTTGATCCTTTTTACTTCCCTTTGAACTTAGCGTGTTTGATAAGAAACGCAGTAATACACAGTGGCTGGGGGAAAACAAATATGTCTTAGAGAGAAACGTCTTTGAATTCTTACTGTGCAAGAGCACCAGAGGGTGTGGAGGCGCAGGGCTTTGGCAGCCTGTCCCCGTGTCTGCCCACTGTTGGGCTGAGGATGCTCCAGGGTAGGAGACTGGGGCCTTAGCCCCACTGGAGCCTGTGCCGACAGTGCCCTCCGGGCCCATCACTCTGATCTGGCAGCGGCTCTGTGGGCTCAGGACGGAGCCTGCTGTCCCTTCCCGGGCCGTGGGCTGAGCTGGGCAGCTCTCCAGCCATGTGTTCCAGAGAGGTTGCCTCAGCGTCCCACACTTTTGAGTCCAAATGTGGTTCGCGCACAGCTGAGTGCTTGAAAGCCCTGGTAATGGATGGCTCTCAAGTGAAGGAGGAGAGGGGAAGAGAGGCGGGGCCACCTCTGAGTGTCCCCTCGGAGAGCAGCACAAGGTGGGGAGGGACTGCTGGGGACAGGGCTCTGTGCCCTCCAGTTGACTGCAGTCAAGGGCAGAGGTCAGGAGTGACTTGGCTACAGCTCCGGGCTCTTGGAGAGCTGTCCAGGGGCTGGGGCTGGCCGTGGGGGTGACCCTGACCTGAGCGGCTGCCCAGAGGCCTGCTGGGCCTGAAGGCACGATGGTGCAGAGAACACCGTCTAGAAACAGGGTGCGAAGGATAGCAGAACAGCCACGTGAGGACACAGGCTGTAGTCACCACCCCCAGTTACAGGGGAGGGCCCTCCGAGGAAGCCAGCGAGCCCTGGCCACACCTGGGTCACTTGGGCACCACACACTTTTGTCCCTTGTTCTCATTCGCTGAGCCCTATCGAGGCAGATGTCCTGGCTTGTTAACCGTGGTGTCTAGACCTGCGCAGTGAGTTCACGGTAGGTGCTTGACGGCTGTCCATTGCAGCAGCAGCACTTAGTGTCAGCACTGCAGTTGCGCGGTGCTAGGGGCTATGTGAAGCGGGCAGAGCTGAGGTCTGGTTGTGCGGGGTGCCCTGTGCTGCGTGGTGGTGTTGTCATGGACTCGGGCTGGAGTTCAGAGCGGCTCCTTCCTGCCTTCCCCAATCTGAACTCTGCGCCCTCCCCAGGATCTTCACCTTGTACAGCAAGTCCCTGCCCCTGGATCTGGCCTGCCGTATCTGGGACGTGTTCTGCCGGGATGGGGAGGAGTTCCTCTTCCGCACAGCCCTGGGCATCCTCAAGCTATTTGAGGACATCCTGACCAGGATGGACTTCATCCACGTCGCCCAGTTCCTGACTCGGCTGCCTGAGGATCTGCCGGCAGATGAGGTGTTTGCTGCCATCTCCACTGTCCAGATGCAGAGTCGGAACAAGAAGTGGGCACAGGTAAGCACCTCCCTGTCCCTCCTTTCCGCAGAGCTGCTGGCCTGGTGCTGTGATCGAGGAGTGCTGTGGAGTATGGGCCTGGCTCTGCCTTGGCATGCTTCGTGGGTCTCTGTCAGGAGGAGGGTGTGGATGTGGGTAGGAAGGCACCCTCTTTTCTCCAGTAGCACCAGGAGCAGCAGCAGTTTTGCAAAACCCCCCAACAGTGCCAGGGACAGAAGACACTGGCTGAGCCCTGCTAGGGAGCAGGCTGCAGAGTTCTGTGCACTCGTGAGTGGACCTGGCTCACTGCTGACAGAGGGAGGCCAGGTCCCCCGCAGTCCCTCCTTTCACACACCCTGGGGTGACTCTGGTGGCTGCGTGCATTGAGCAGCTCTGGCCTGGGCCTTCTTCAGATTCCTGCAGATGTCCCTGTAGGCCTGGCCCCGTGAAGTTGACAGTGTTGACCGGCTCCAGGTTTTACCGTCTGCAAGGGAAGCTCTGCCCCACCTCGGTTCTATTCCTGCATGTACTCGGCTTTGCCAAATCCAGGTTCCAGTAGGCTGGTAGCTGTGGGGGTTCCTGCCTTCCCATCATACCAGAGAGTGCCTATGCTGGAGTTAGCGCTTCTATTAGATCAACTTATTTATTTATGTATTTATTTTGTGGGTGCCGGGGATCAAACTCAGGGCCTTATGCTTGCTAGGTTAATGCTCTATCACTTGAGCTAAATCCCTAGCCCCTTCTATTAGATTTAAATATATGCAAAACTAGAAAAAAATAGGATAATGAACTCCTTCTTGTCCCCCCACTTCAGCAACTGTGAGGCACAGCCCATCTGGTTTCAGGGTATGTGCGTATGTGTGTGTGTGCATGTGCATATGTGTGTACCTATGTTCTCAAGAGAGTCGGGGCAGTGTGACATCTATAAATGTGTCTCTTTCCAGACCACACAGGCTCCTTTAACGTAAGTACGTAGTGTTTTCACTCTGAAAGTTACTGTCAAATACTGTTCTCAAACTCCTCAGTGATGTCATAAATGGCTTTCCGAGTGTGTTTGAGTCAAGGTCCCAGTAAGGTCCAGGATCATGATTGGCCAGAGAGCTCTAAAAATTTTCAGATAGAGACCTGCTCCACGTCCCCGTCTGTGGAGGAACTCGGGCCTTTGTCCTGCAGCGTCCCTCTGGTGGGTCTTCTCCTGTAAACAGCCCCAAGCCTTTACCAGCTGTTGGGTTGGTTTGTTGGCAGGATCACTTCCTGTGCAGCTAGGCCATCTCTCTTGGATATTAGCAGCCTATTTATTTTATAACATACCATAACCCTTTGGAAGTGTGTAATTCAGTGCCTTTCCCCTTGGGCTCTATCTAGCCACCCAAGCGCGTCCTGTCTGTCCCTTATCCCCTTACACCACGCTCCATCTGGCTGCTGGGGTGCGGCCTTGGGTGGCACCGTGCGATGCTCTGGAAAGCCACTGAACTGCCCACTCCCAGTGTGAGTGGTTTGTGAGTCATCTCTGCAGAGCTGCTGAGGTGCACATAGTGTAAATGGAAACGTGGGGCTTTGGCTCAAAAAGGAGGAGTTTGGAGATGTCGCAGCAGAGACTGAACCAAGCGGGGGCCCTCCAATCCCGGGCTGGCTGATGTGAGGCTGTGCTCTGGAGCCAGGTGTTTCTTCATGGCCTTTGTTTAGTGAGTCCCCAGCCCGGCTCCCCCGCTGCCGGCTCAAAGGCCCACAGTGGGAGCCATCATACCAGGGTTTGGCCGTTTTGCTTGTTGGCTTTCAGGAATTGAAAACTATTAGTGAAAATAGGTGAGGGGTTATCTGAACAGTGGGGCATTTTCTAATTAGCGGCAAGTGGTAGAGTGGCAGGAGTTAGCCCAGGAAGGGCACAGGCCATGCTGGTTTTATGCAGTCCAGGTCTCATGGGAGCAGGTCCCACACACGGTTCTCTCAGATTCTGGGTTTGAGCTTCAGACACTGGGAGCTTTTTCTAGACAAGTCAGTGTTTCTGCTTAGCTGGCATCACCCTCTCCTCAAGGGGGGAAGGGACTTTATCTCTTATTCCTTCCGGGCAGTTAATTGAAACTTTGCTTAAATGTTTCTGCTTTATCCCTTGTTATGGGACTTGGCGTGGCAAGGTGCCATCCAGCTAGTAAGCTCTGTGCCTCCCGGATGCCCTTGATTTTGAAGTCAGACAGAGCGGAATCCCCTTCTCAAGGTGGGCACTGCCCCCTCGGACTGCCGTGTAGACAGCACTAACATGCTGGTGCCCAAGCGCTGTGCTTGGCATGATTGGGGTTCAGAAATGGGGCCTCTGCTATCACCAGGCAGTCACCGAAGAGTGGAATGTGTTAAGTACAGGTGTGAGCTGAGAGTTGTGAGAGCAGAGAAGGGAGCAGTCATCGGCCCGCGCTCAGGAGGGCATCTGACGAGAGCTGCCGTCCGCCGGCCCGGAAAGTGTGCCAGCTTCCTGGGGAAGGGGCGGGGCCCAGAGTGCAGCCTGTGCCGGTGCTGGGTGGGGGCTGCCAGGCTGTGGAGAGAGAAGAGCCCTGGGGGTGGGGTTGGGGTGGGGGCTGGCGGCTGGAGGCAGCAGGGAAGAGGTGGGGAACAGGGAGGTGGGGAATCTCTCCACGTCCCGTGGCTGTCTCAGGCGAGCTGCGCCTCCAGGTCAACCCCAGGTGTCTCCTCTGTGCTTCCAGGTGCTGGCTGCGCTACAGAAAGACAGCCGGGAACTGGAGAAGGGAAGCCCGTTGCTCAGGCACTGAGGCTGCTGGAGAAGCTGATCCCAGCGGCACCTTGTGCGTCCAGACCAACACCTGGCTGCAGAGTGGAACGAGGGCGCTTTTCCTGTTGGGTGCTGACACTGGAGTTGGCCTTAAACAAAACAAAAGAGGCTTGAAAGAATTAAACCCAGGCTTGGCCTTAAGCAACTCTGTGGACCTGTGCCCTGGCGTCGGCTGTGGCCGGCACTTTGCTTTCCACTCAGCTGAAGATGGGTCAGTGGCTGGCCCCTCCCTCTCCTGAATTTCAGCAAAGTTAATTAAATTGCGATGCTGTGATGCCAACCCCTGGGCAGTACGTCACTGCGTTTCTTAGCTAGGGTGCATGAGCTATGTTACTTGGGAGGCCTCTGAAGTGTTACTGGTTCATGTTTTAGATAAGAAAGGAATTGCTAGTGTAATTTTTGAGAGAATCTTTTCAGAGCTGGAGTCCCATTCAGAAACCTCTGTACCAAAGACAGCATGACCGGAAGACGGGCCCTTGCTCACAGGGTGGCTGCTGCTGAGTCCACCTGGCCTTGGTCTGATACATGTGACCTTGCCACAGTTAAGTGGGAAGGCTGGACGCCACTCCCTGTGTCTGCCCACCCTGGTGGGAAGTTGGAGCGGGGGAGATACGTGCAGAGAAGGCCACAATGAAGACAGCCTGCGAGTGGATGGTAGCAGCCACGGAGGAGGGCGAGGGTAGAAGAGGATGAAGCTTGCTCCTCTCTCGCCTGCATGTTTCTGGGGAGTCCCTCTCTGCCTTTGTCGCCTGAGCGGCTGGGTCCGTCCTACATGCTGTGATTTCCCCTTCACATTTGGCTTGGAAAATGCGCTTCGCAAGCCCGGTCAGGACGGAGGACTAAGGCCTGCTGAGCGGCGCAGACAGTCTTGGCAGAGTCCTCTCAGGACCGTCAGCCCTTTCTTGTTCACAGTTCATTGGCAGATGTTTTTGTGCTAGCTTTTCCTTGAGTATTTTGAAAACTTTGTATAAGAAATTTGATTATCCGAATTCACAGAAATGAAGCTTTTCCATGCGATAGCTCAAAGGACAGGCCAGTATCTGTGGAAACAGCTCCCACGTGGTAACCCCCATCTGCTCTCAGGCATGTCAGTCCCTGGGGTGCAGGAGACCCAGGTCCAGGGCGCGGTGTTGTTTGCAAGTGCCTGTGTGGGCTGCACACCACAGCTCCTCTCAGCCATATCTCAGCCCCAGGGGAGACCCCTCTGCTGGCGGTGATGCTGCAGCCTGTGGCACGGGGACCGGGCAGGGTGGAGGACAGGTGACTGCAGACCCTACAGGTCTCTTCACCTGCTATCCCACTATAGTGGGACTCAGGTGGCTGAGCCATGGTCATCCCCGTGCCTTCCATCCTACCACAGCCCGCGTTCCCTCTCCTGGAGGCTCCTTTCCCCTGCATCTCACTTGAGTGTCCCAGGAGGCTGCAGGGCATCATGGTACCATTTCTGCCTCAGTTGAGCTCCTGGAGGAGACTCTGTCCTGCCGACAGTATCCAGACCCCACCATTCCTGACATCGTCTGTCGAATGTAGCCCGGGCCCAGCAGCCTGTGGGAGGCGGGCTGCTCAGCTCTGCACTTGCCCTTCCTCACAGCTGTGCTTAGTTGTGTTCCATGCTTTGGGCATCCTGTCCTGTAGAAGATGTATATATTTTCTTACTGTACATAGAGATGTTCCTCAAGCCGTATGGAAGGTGGTGCAACACGGGCCTTGGGCAGCCTGTTTGGAGAGCGATTCCCCGTGTTCCCAGCCCCCCCTTAGCATTTCTTGTCCAGCTGTCTGACACGAGTCTGGGTGTGCACTGCGTTTGTGAACAGGACTCCTTGCCAGTCTGGAGCACTGACCACATCTTTAGTCCAGACAAGGCTTTGCGGCCCATTCAGGGACTGCAGGA